>VDFB02275068.1:118653-193453 GCA_007258455.2 Sequoia sempervirens
GTTTGAAGATACTTAAGCAATTTTGAAACAACTGCTCACACATTTTCTTCTAGAAACCCTAGTCAGATATAGCATAAAGGCCAAAAAAGAACCTTCCAAAACTCCTCCAAAAACCCCTCCACATACAAAAAAGTCAAGCCAAGACCCAAGTCATGACAAAACTGCCTCCAAAACATCCATTCCCTCCAAAAACAGTCAAAGATGACCCACACACCAATCCCACATGTTGGTCAATATTTCAAATTCTCCACATGCCTCTAAACTATTCCGACTCACACTTTTAGTGTGTTTGCAAAGTAGGACTCAACTAAACCTCCTTTGACTAGATCTTAAAATCACATGCTTCTTTTAATTTTGCATTTAAAAAACAACATTTAATTAAATGACCTATAATTACACCATTTAACTAAATGCTTTACATTTGAAATTAAAATGTAAAAAGAAAGGGCTCTAACCATATCCCTTGACTTATTCTTTGAAAACACATGCTTTATCTTGCATTATAAAAATTATTGAATAAGTTATTAAAATACATCACTTAATAATCCATTTTTACATTTCAACTTGATGCAAATAAAGCATAAGACATAGCTTCGGACAAAAGCAAAAGTACATAAGTCATTTTTTGCTTTCCTAGACAAATTTATTAGTTTTGATGCAAATGTTTAATCACAAGGAAAAAAATACATTAAGTTAGTCGGCATTTTAGGGTAGAAACCCTAAAAACAAAACACCATGCAAAAAATTGCAAAGCATTTCATTTGTAACATAGAGCTTTCTGGAAGCTCTACCTACCAACATAGGGTTTCCTCCATGCTTTCTCCTACACTTTTCATGGTGGATTTAGGAGTTATAGTGGCTTCATCAACAAATTTTCTCACAGGAAAACAACAGAAAATGTGGGTAAGCTCTCTGGACATTCGAATCTTGCAACTTTTCTCATTTTTGGTGAATGAAAGAGCTATCTCGAGCTCTATTTTCTGTTGTATGTAATGGGAATGATGTCTTTCTGTGAAATTTTCAAATGAAATGCATTGCATTTTTTTTTTAAACTTTACCCCACATCTTCTACTCTTTCTAGGGTTGCATTTTTTTGTTGATATGAGGCTCCTTTGTACATATGTGGTCGTGGCCATATCTTGCATTTTCGGTTTCATTTCCTTTAAAAGAAATGTGCTCCATTCAAGCCCCATCTTTGCATTTTTGGGGTTTCCTTCTATTTTCTGTTGATTCTAAAAAGAACAAGGGAACCCACGTTCTCCTTCTGATGCCATGAAATAGTGGTTGACAGTGCCATAAACACCTTTACCATGATACAATCATACAAGATTATAATATGAATGAGATTTCATGAGAGAGTGATCAGTTAAAACAAGAGCTATCTCAATCGACTGTTCCATAAGAATTGTTGCCTTGTCAATAAAAAAAGATCTGCTAAAATGATTTAATTCCATTGCACTGAAAATGTTTTCTTTTCTATGATTTTTAGAGATTCCAAACTAAGAAAGTTGAGCCTTGAATTTAGAGACTTTCTGCTTGTTTTCTTCTTTTTATTCATCCTTTTGTTCTTATGATAACAATGTTGCCATCCCCTTCTGTATGGATCTTTGTAAGAGACACTACCGCCTTCCCAGAGTATGTTGTTGAGAAAATAGGTTGTGATGCCAAGCCATCACAATCACTACCATGTTCAATTCTTGAGTGAGGCATAAGAATGTGTTGGTTGATATCATTGAGCGTAGCATCTCCTTGTACACACAAGGTGATGAGGGTGCAACCCGAGACTTAGAAAATAACCCACAAACAAGAGAATAATTTTATTATTCAGAAAATAGAGCTTCTTACATGCAGAGGATCTCAAATCCCGAAGTTCTACAACACATGCAAGTTACATAAAGCTACAGAATAACCCTTTACTTAATGTCTGAGGCTAGTCCCCAAAGTTACCCAAGAATTAGAAACCTGCACATAAATAGAGGCTCCTCATTAGTTTGGAGCCAAAACAACATTCAAATTTGAGTTTAGAGGCGGTTTGGTAAAATTTACAACATGAAGAGTTCAAATTTCAAAGAGCATTTTGCAATTGTATCTTCTGAAGGTGAAATGCCAACTTCTTTCGGGGCCATAACTTTTGATGGACTTTTGATTAATAAACCGTTTGAACCGTTGGAAAGGTCTCGAATTCAATAACGCGCTAAATATTTTCTATGCCAATTTTGGCAAGTTTTGGGGCCGTCTTGGGAACTCTAAGTGCCTCAAATCTAACTCAAAATATTTTCAGGTGCAAATCTGGGAAACTAAAACTGCAATATCTTTCAACCCATAAATAGAAAATGAAAACCATAAATTGGGAATTTCATTATGATGAAAAGGGTATCCAAAAAAGTAAAAACATATAAAAACTGAGAAAATTGAAATTTAACTATTTTTGGGTGATGCAAGATTGCCCTTACACCACTGGATGCTCCTGCATTAGACACCCAAGGTAATTTGAGAAGTGACCCCATCACATCTCAGATGGTTGAGGAAAACCCAACCAGTCAACCATTGCCTTAGATAGCCAAGATGAATCTTCCACAGGCCGTCCTCTCCATTTCACCAGATATTCTTCATACTACCTATTTCTGGTACTCCTTCCCACACGACTATCCAAGATTGCTTCAATCTCCTCTCTTTCTAAAGTAGGTGTTGGAATGCCATATTTCCCTATTGCTGGTGCTTCCTTCATTCCACCTTCATGATACTCTATCAAATCTAAAATTTTGAACATAGGGGAAATGTTGATTCCGTCAAGAAACTCTACCTTATATGCATTCCCTGAATCATGCTTCTTCAAAATCTTATAGGGACCAAATTTTTTCATCTTCAATTTGTTATAGGTTCCCACGGGAAACTTTTCTTTCCTCAAGTGGGCCATTACTTCATCACCAGTCTGAAACTCCTTATTCCTCCTTTTATGATATGCCTTAGCCTTATATTGCATATTCATCTTATCAATGTGTTCCCCTACCTTCTCATGTATATTCTTGATGTGCTCTGCAAAATCTTCAGCTTCAGCACTTATTTTCTTCTCTTGGTCCATCTTCCTCAATTCTTGAGTTGTTCTGGGGCTACCTCCATACACAATTTGGAACAGTGATCTACCAGTGCTTCTGTTGACAGAATTATTGTAAGAAAATTCTGCCTGGGGTAAGATCAAGTCTCATCCCTTGGGTTTATCTCCTACCAAGCATCTCAGTAGGTTACCCAGACTCCTGTTAAGCAACTCTATCACGCCCATCTGTTTATGGATGGTGTCTTGAGAACTGAACTTCAGCTCTGTCTTATTCTTCCACAAAGGTCCTCCAAAGAAATTACCCCTAAATTTGAATTGTCCACGATCACGAGAAACAATACTCTTTGGTAGACCATGTAGCCTCACCACCTCTTTGAAGAACAAGTCAGCAATGTGGACTGCATCATGGGTCTTCTAACATGGAATGAAATGTGCCATCTTCGAAAACCTATCAGCCACCACAAAGACTGAATCATTCCCTCGTTGTGTCCTTGGCAAACCAAGAACAAAGTCCATACTTATATCCTCCCATGGCCTTTCTGATACGGGTAAGGGATGATATAAGCCTATATTATGGCTCACTCCTTTAGCCATCTGACATACCCTATAGCTTTGTACAAACTTCTTCACATCCTGTGACAAGCTGAGGGCATATAATCATGCTCAGCGATAATGGCAATGGTCTTATCCCAACCAAAATGTCTGTGTTCCTCCACTATGCTTCTCCTTTATCGGGTTCTCCCTCATGGAAATCCTCGGGATACACAATTGACTTCCCTTAAATAACATGCCATCCTGGATTATGAAATCCAGCCACCTTGTCCTGTCCACTGTAACAGGTTCCTTGCAAGCTTTCCAAGCCTATGCAAAATCAGGATCTTCTGCATACAGTGTCTTGAGTTCATTGAACCCAACCACTTCAATCTGCATCTTTGTCATCAATGTATGACTCCTACTTAAGGCATCTGCAACCCTATTTGACTTCCCACTCCTATATTTCCAAAACAAAGGTGCTTCTGCAAAACTCTACCCATTTCATATGCCTCTGATTTGAATTTTCCTTGACTATTTAGGTACTGCAAGGCATAATGATCAGTATATAGAACAAATTCCTTTGGAAACAAATAATGTCTCCATTTCTTTTATTCTTGAACTATTGCATAAAATTCTTGATCATATATAGAATATTTTCTCTTGGCATCATTTAACTTTTCTTTGAAATATGCAATGGGCTTACCTTCTTGGCTCAACATTGCTCCAATGGCACAACCACTGGCATCACAATCCACCTGAAACACCTTGTTTAAATCTAGGAGGGCTAGAATAGGTTGCTCTGTCACCTTTTGCTTCAATAGTTCAAAACTTTTTGCCATTCCAGTGCTCCACTTGAATTCTTTTCTATCCTCTCATTTGTTTCAATCGGTCCACAAATACTCTTGAAGTTTCTAATGAACTTTCTATAAAAACTAGCCAAACCATGGAAAGATCTCACCTCAGTAACAGTTCTTGGGGTAGGCCATTCCAGAATAGCCTTCACCTTCTCTGGGTCCATCTTGAGACCTTCTGCTGAGACAACAAACCCCAAGTACCCTAACTCCCTCTTCACAAAACTGCACTTCTTCAGATTAATCAACAATTTCTCTTCTCTTAACTTCTCAAAGACTCTCCGAATATGCATCAGATGCTCATCCAACATCTTACTAAAAATCAAAATATCATTTAAATACACAATAACAAAACTTCTGAGAAATTCTTTTAGTACCTCGTTCATGAGCCGCATGAATGTGCTTGGTGCATTGGTTAGCCCAAAGGCATGACTAACCAATCGTATAGGCCCTCTTTGGTCTTAAAGGCTGATCTTCCATTCATCCCTCTTCGAATCGGATGCAGTGATATCCACTCTTCAGATCAATATTTCTGAAGTACTGAGCTCCACTCAAGCAGTCCATTAGGTCATCCATCCTTAGTAGGGGAAATCTATACTTGATTATTATCTTGTTTATGGCTCAGGAATCTGTACACATCCTCCACTCCCCATCCTTCTTTGGTGCTAGTACTGCAGGTACTGCACATGGACTCAAACTCTCCTATATCAAACCCTTTCTCAACAACTCTTGAACTAGTCTGTTCAACTCCTCATTTTCTGCTGGAGTCATTCTATGAGCTGTCTTATTTGGAAAACTGGCTCCAGGAATCAAGTCAATCTGATGACTGATCTTCCTTATTGGTGGTAAACCCTCAGGTACATTATCAGAAACAATATCCTGAAACTCATCCAACATCCCAAAAACTTCTTCTGGAACCTTCTCACTATCCTCCTTACTCACTCTAGGAATCAATGCATAACACACACGCTCATGCTTCATACCTTCTAAAAATTTTCTTCCATCTACATAGCAAATTCTAGCACTACTGCATACCTTTTCTTCGGTCTCGTTTAGGGGTTTCAACTTGTGACAAACCCCATCCTTTGTCAAGGAATAAGTGTTTGCATGGCCATCATGTATAGCTCGCCTATCGAACTGCCACAGCCTCCCCAACAACATGTGACATGCATCCATGGGGATGATATCACAGAGTACCTCATCATGGTAGCTCCAGATCTTGAACTTTACTAGGCACTGCTCATTGACCAAAACTTTGTGATCTTTCTATAACCAGGCAATCTGATATGGATGTAGGTGCCTTTCCCTCTTCAGCTTCAACTTTGTGACCATCCTCCTCGACACCCGGTTATCGGTGCTCCCACCATCAATAATGACATCACAACATTTTCCTCACACTTGCGCTTATGCGAAGCGAGATTCTTCCTCTCTATTACGGTTCCTTTTTCCCTCGATCACTAAAGGCTCCTCCCTAATCACTAGGGCTTCTCCCCTTTAGAAGCATCCTCTGAGATGTTGGATTAAGGCCTCCTCATGCATTATTACAGCCTTCCATGACCTTCGGCCTTTTTCTACCTTCATGGTGTTGTGGACATTCCTAGGCTTGATGCCCTTCTTCCGCCACCTTTGGAAACAAGTTCCTCTAAACCACCTCTTCCAAATCCTTGTCCATATCTCCCTCATCCTCTACCTCTTTGATCACCACTATTTTGATCACGAGGGTGATAGAAGTTGTCATTCCTTTGGCTTCGGCTGGTACCCACATCTTCACTTTTCTTTTCATCATCATTTCGGCTTCCTTAAGGTCTTCCACTACCCCTTCCACTTTGACCTCCTTGTCCTTTTTGCTTGCCATCAAATGTTTTGTTCAACTTCTCTTCCACCTTCAGAGCAAACTAATACACATCCTCAATGGTGGTCATTCTGACTAAGCTTAACTCCTCATGAATGCTTTCGATTAAGTAACCCATTAAGATATTGGGCTACCTTCTCCTTATTGGCCTTTGTGGCGGCCCGTTGATGATTATCTTGTGAAATATTAGGTATATTCTTTCACAGATCTGCTTCCTTGCTTCAACCCTTGCAATTTCTTCAACAGATCTAACTCGTAGTCCACTGGTATGAACTGCTTCTTCAGTTTCTCTACCATGCGATCCCATCTGGTGATATTGCCTTTTCCTCTTTGATTTCTTTCCAACTGGACCTCTTTCCACCAAATACTGGCATGGCCCTTCAACTTCATTTTTGAAAACTTAACCCGATCTGGGTCCTCTATTTCCTCATACTCAAAATATTCTTCTAACTCATTGATCCAGTTGATCAACTCTTCTGGGTTCAAACTTTCGGAATAACTGGGGACTTCTACTCTAGGTCTTTTCCTGATCTTTGAAATGGCCCTTAATAGCCGCATTTGGTTTTGATCAATTGCTTCTTCTTCCTTTTCTTCATCTGAACCTTCTTCCTCTCCTCCATCCTCACTTTCCTCCCTCAGGTTTAACTCTCTTCTCAATTGCTCTTGTAACGCATCAATCTGTCTCTAGAGGGCTGCCAGTGCATCTCTTCCACCAGCATTTCTGCCACCTCGACCACCTCTGGCACCACCACACCTACCAAGCACCACTCTTGGAGGAATATTTCTTGACCTTGACCCACAATCACGGTCCTGGTGTGAACTGCCTCACGATCGGCGATCTGTCCACATGCTCAAGAAAAACCGCTTTGATACCACTTGATGAGGGCGCAGCCTGAGACTTAGAAAATAACCCACAAACAAGATAATAATTTTATTATTCAGAAAATGGATCTTCTTACATGAAGAGGATCTCAAATCCCCAAGTTCTACAACACATGCAAGTTACAGAAAGCTACAGAATAACCCTTTTGCAATATGCGAGCTAGTCCCCAAAAAGTTACCCAAAAATTAGAAACCCGCCCATAAATAGAGCTCCTCATTAGTTTGGAGCCAAAAAAACATTCAAATTTGAGTTTAGGCAGTTTGGCGCCGAAAATTTACAACATGAAGTTCAAATTTCAAAAGAGCATTTGCAATTGTATCTTCTAGAAAGTGCACCAACTTCCCGGGGCCATAACTTTTGATCCGGGACTACGATTCGCAAACCGTTTGAACCGTTGGAATGGTCTCAAAGTCAATAACACGCTTGAAATCCACTACACTAATTTTGGAAAGTTTTGGGGCCATTCCGGGAACTCTAAGTGCCTCAAATCTAACTCAGAAGATTTTCAGGTGCAAATCTGGGAAACTAAAACTGCAATATCTTTCAACCCAGGAACAGAAAATGAAAACCATAAATTAGGAATTTCATTATGATGAAAAGGGTATCCAAAAAAGTAAAAACTAAGAAAAACTAAGAAAAATCAAATTTAACTATTTTTGGGTGATGCAAGATTGCCCTTACACCACTGGATGCTACTGCATCACAAGGCTTAACAAGAGTGAATGGGTAGACCACTAGGGTTACCAACCTGGTTGGAGTATGGTTCCTTGTTTTCTTGCCTAATAAGATAGCATGTGATGGAGCAGCTTGTTCTTATTCAACTTCATATTCAAATCCTTGCAATTGGAAAAGCTTCGATATGTCAATTTGATCCTCAAAGTCCATTGCTCCTTCTCATTCACCTGACATTAATTGCAATTCCCCATCATTAAGAAAATTTTCCACCCAACTTGTTGATTCTTGTTTCATTCTTTCACTCATTGAACTATATGGATCTTCCTTATGCCACAAGCTCTATGAATTCAGCTCAGGGCTATTTATATCCCCACGTCTATCCATAGTTGAATTCTTCCAACCCTCAAATATCCCTAAACTGTGACCATCCTATTTTTGTCATTTTGGGGTTTGAGATTCTTGAGCTTAATATACAACTTCAACCACCACTATATTTTTTGCATTTTATACTCATGTTATTGAGGAACAAGGCTATATTTAATTTATGCTTGGCCTCTATCTGGCTTGCATTCATGACACTTCCAGGCACTATGAGGATTCCATCACTATGGATTGTGATCACTCCATGCTCTAGAAATTTTCATAAAACAAAACCTCCTGATATGATGACCGTCCCTTTCACAAACACTCTTAGCAATGACTGTTACCAACTGCTCTAAGATGATTTTTGACTACTTTTAGTCTCTTCCCATTATAGACTGCCATCTTTATAATTCCCATGAAAAGATCACGGATTGTCTCTTTGATGAAGGTTGGTCATTTATGTTATTAGCTCATGAAATTACAAATTATAGGTCTATCCTTTCTATGAAGATTGTGATTCTCTTGATCCAAATCATGTCCCTTTTCATGCTTTTGAACACTGCACTTGACAATGATTGTCATGTCCCCCTTAGCTTTTGGTTGTGATTGCAAGTCCACACTGATCTCTACCACATTTATCTTACTGATCTCTAACACCATTTCCTTTCTTGAAAAAAAAAATTGTTGTGCCTTGTTGAATTTTTCCTTGCATGCAAGGAAAGCATTTGTATTCTTTATCTTCATATGCAAGAACCTTTGAAGGTGTTAAAAACCCTTATCATGAAACTTAACAGGTTTACATGAGGTCTTCGAAGATTGTGCTAACTTGTATAAACCTGTACAGTCCCTCTATTATTTGGTGGGAATGCTAAGAAACTAGGAAACACCCCATTTGTCTTTTCATATCTCTACTCTCCATTCTTTTGAAAGAACCATTAGTTCAGAGATGCATGTTTTTATCCTTAAGTGACTATCATGAATGTTTTGAATCATAATCATCAGCACAAGGAAATTTGTATCCTCTTTTCATTGTTTTTTCATGAGATTCATCTTCCAAAGAGCCATCAGAAAACATTTTTCATGACTTGACCCTTGAAAAGGTATGCAACTAAAATTATCATGTTATAATAAATATAGCAATTCACGAAAGGTAGGGCAGCAGACCTATAGATCACTGCTTTTAAAGAGATTACCATAAAGGTCAATATTTTCTTATCAGGATTCTCCCTCACTTTCATACTCTGTCTTTCATGAATCTTCTTTTGATGAAGATTGTCATGGTCTTAGAATTCTCTCATGATTGTCCTTTACCTTTCAATGCACTTTGATATTGGGACTAGCACTCATAAATTTTGCATTTAAAATCATAAAATGAAAGGACATACCTTTTTTGTCTTGATTAAGCCTTTCCTCTCCAATTTGAGATCTAAACTTCTTCACTGCCCCTTGATGACATTGATTGTGCTTTTACATCACTATACAACTGGTTCTTGGCAACCTCTTGCATTGTGTATGGAATCCACATTGAAGAAATATTAGATAGGAGTGTTTGTGCAATCAACAAATCATTTACCTTATTGTTGTCTCTTCTGACATGAAAATACACTTGCTCCTATGGACTGTCTACTATGTCCATAAGGAAATATTGAGACTATGAGACCACCATACTACCTTTCAAGCTCTATTGAACTACCCAATTCCAAGAGCAACATTGTCACCTTAAAACCCTATACATGACTACCTTCTTCAATAATGGTTATCCAATGCTTTCTCAACACTCGCTTTCATTTTAGGAGTTGTAATCAGCCTCTACCCTTTCTGTGACTTTATGGAAACCTACATATGTCTTCTTGATCTCTATGCTTCATATTGAATATTATGTGTGTTTCTTTAGCACTTTTTTCTATCCCAACATAGATGCTTCCATTACAGTCATCCTCTTGTCTTGTAGTAACTTTACTCTCTGTTCATGCATAGCTCTTTCGGACAACATACTGTCATGATGGCTTTGGCCTTGCATTCAATTGTTCACCTTGTGTTGCTCCATGTAACTCATGATAGCTCTTGATAGGACTTGATAGCTCCTTTACTATGTATTGATGAATGCATAATTGAACTTGATGTATCTCCATAATTGAGCATAATGCATCTATGCTTCAGTGTTCATGTTATCACAGAAATCATCTATTTCTCGAAAAGAGACAAACTGCTTCATCTTCAAATGATTGTTGTCCTTTTTCTTGTTTCCTTCAAAGCTTGTTCTTTGCAGATGATGAAAATGAAATACAACACATATCATCATTAAAATGGACTTTGGATCCACTTAAGAAGATTGAAAGACACATCTGACAGAGTACTGCCCCTTTTTAGCATGATAGAAGCCTATTGTTTGATTTCATTGTGAAAAGATGAAGAGTAACCTTCTTGATAGTTCACATTGTTTGTTGCATCTTTTGAATTTGATAATGAAAGTTGATCAACTGGTATGATTCCATATTGATTTAATGCATCAATAATAGGTTTTATCATTGATTTGATCAAGTTGCTCAATTTCCTATCCCTCCTAAAACATAAGAGGGCAGCATGTTGGGCTCAACCCTCATGGGAGCCACATTTTACTCCACATGTTGTAATCGGCTGAAACAACAGTAACAAAGATTTTTCTTATATCTGCACAAGGAACAAACAAGTTAGATAAAAAAATCATATGATAGGTGTGTTTGATCACTCTTTTCGTTTTCCTGGACACCTATGGTATGTTGTCTATTTTAATGCTTTGGACTTCAAATTACATGTTTATGGATGTTTTACACATATTCTGATTAGTGACCTTTCATTGCTTCTAACAGCACTCTTTTTTACAGATGCAGAAAACCTAGGAGCAGCAAGGAGAGCATCAAACAGAAGTAGGACAAGCGGGGGGAAAATGAAGACGACGCAAGACAAGGCAAATGGGATTCATCATTCCAAGCAATGACGGATCCATTTTCATTTCATGTGCATTTCTTTTCTTTTATCTATAAGTGTATAGTCTTTTCTTCATAAGCATTAGAATAGTCAGTCCCTTGGCTTGTGAGGGACATTATACACTTATGATCATCAATAAAGATTACATTTGCAATAAATGTTGGCTCTCTTTCTTATTGTATGCAATTGCACAACTGTAATAATGCAATCTTTTTGGCAATCTCTTTTATGCACATGAATGAAATTTAGCAGAAAGTGATATGTATCTTTTAATGTTTAAATGCAAACACAATAATAAGTCTACCAATATATCTTTCAAACTTTCCGTTTTGGGGGAACAATGGGATTTTTAATTCCTAACTTTCACTCTGTAATTTTGGAGAAGAACCTCCATCATTTTCATTACTAGTAAGTTATATCAACATTATGCATGTGATCTTCTTGAGAATTTTGTAAACAAAATTTTTGTGAGACTATGAAAAACAATAAAATCAAGCATTAGTCTTCTTGGGAGCTTTTACAAATTTCTACTTGGTTTTTTTCATATAAAATTGTTCCCTTTCTCTTTATTTGCATTTTATTGTGTTTAATTAAAAAATATCAAGTGCTAACATAGTGTGTTGATATTTTCTATATTTTGGTCATCTAGATTGTCAATTTAAAAGTATTTTGAATTTCTCTTTCAAATATTATAAAAAAATCTAGGCTTTTGTGGAGGTTGAAAGATCAAAATCAGGGATTGACTAAGGCAAACCTCTCAAACAACTACCAAAACTAGTTTTTCTTTTCTTCTTCTTGTTTGTAGTTTTTTCGTGGAAAAGGAAACACTTCTTAGTGATATCCTTTTCACCAATTTTCTTATGCTTTTTAACTTATTTTTATTCTAATATCTAGACTGTTATTTTTGTTATCATTTTCTATCATTCCTAAAATTATTCATACATTGAAATCATCTTTTTTTGTATTATATGCATATAGAAAATTTTCCTAAGCTTGGCAATACCTTTTGGTGTGTGTTTAGATTGGATGACAATGTGACACAAGGATGTTTGCATGACACACTATTGTTTGAGGTGGAGGCCTGCAAAAAGGGACTACGTGTTCCTCATGATTATTAGTTTTAGTTTATGTACGAGTAAATTTGTAATTTGTCTTCTATAAAGAGATATTTTCACTAGCCTGATGTAGGAGTGAATTTGCAATTTTTATTCTATAAAGAGATATTTTCACTAGCCTATTATAGCTAGACATTCTACATTATAATTTATAAATTTCTATTATTATTTGTATTATTGTATTAAAGGGATAATTGAAGTCAATTTAGGAGAACCTAAGGTTTTGGTTTATCCTAGTGGAAAGAGAGTAAAGTTGTCTCTCAAAGGTGTTTCCTTTGAGGAAGTTAACTTTTTCCCCCTTTACATTTTAGTGAACCCGTTGCTTCAACACAAAAACCATTTTTATCTTTTCAAAACAAAACAAAAAAAAAAACTTTAAAGGGCCTATTTCCCTCATCATCTATGTTGTAGTCCATATTGCATATTGTAAACTCCTTTATGAGTTTTACAACCCAATCTCTCCATTCAGGTAATTTATTTAAGAGGAGCCTTCACAATCACAATATAGCACAATCAAGAACACTCATAATTCCTATTTGCATTGCATCTACTTTCACACATGAACAATTTTCTACTAGGATGCCTCCATCCCCTTCTCCAATAATCATTATATTTTTTTGAGACTTGGTGCACATTGTCTAGGACAATATCTCATATTATAGTCCAATATTTACAAACACAACCAATTTTCATTCAAACATCACTATCACACAAATTTATATGTTCATGTTAGCTCCAATCATGCACATGGTAGAAAAACACCCATAGTCATAATTAATGCACCTCCTTCTACTAGGTTATCCTTATAGTTTTACAAAATATTTGTTGTCACTTCTTTATAAAAATCTACCACTCAAACATATAACATAGATCCAGTCATTAACCAACTTTTATATAATGTTCTATAGTTATAGATCCAACTTGCTTCCATGGGTACTAATTTTCATCAACCTCTTATTCCTCCATATTATAGATGTAGCCCTCTATCTTTATAAATTCACACCACTCCCTTACCCACAAGCTTTGAAGTGCCTTGATTCAAAAATTATAATAGAAAACAAGACCCTCAAAATCATGTCTTTATTAGGGAAAACTTTAAGAAACCCCCCCTCGGCGAAGGTGTAAAATCCTAGCGAATCTTGTACACTTCCCAATAAAAATATTAATTTTAGTGGAAAAAATTTTTGTTTTTCGTGAAAAAAAAATAATGTCCATTGGCGAATCCTTTCTAATCATTAGAAGTCTATGGAAAATCCTAGCAAAATGCAAATTTTTTAAGACCACTAAAATTTTTCCATTGTCGATTAAAATCTATTTTCAAACCAATAAAATATTTCAATTGGCGAATTAAACTTGTTTTCAAACCAGAAAAAATAATTTTGTTGGCAATTAAAAAAAATTCAAACTAAAAAATAAAATTTATTGGTGAATTAAACCTATTTTCAAATGATTAAGAAAAAAACATTGGTGAATTAAACATTGTTTAGTAAGCGAAGGAGGCACATAAGTTTCCATAAAAAGTGAAGCATTTATGAAGGCTTTTTGCCGGTGTTGGACATACGTATGTTCTATTGTTAAATTTAAAGGGGAAGGCATTTAAATGAACAAGCCGTCACAAAATTTAAATGAATGGAAAATCATCCTTTGCATTCGTTGCTACCCCTTTGCACCTAATAAATTGGTCTCACACCTAACTAGGGGCAATCAAGTTTTGGTGCTATTCCTAACCTTAGTTGCAAGTCTTTCTTGGTCATCTATGTAGTCGATGGGTCGGAAGTTTTGAAAACTTCAAAACTTTAGACTTTGGTTCTAAGGTTCCAAGTTTCAGCAACCACATGACATTATGGACCACTACCATTCGATGATTTTTTGATGGATGGCTATAATTGCATTCTAGAAGTATATCTCTCAAGCAGTAGATTTTTGAATTGAAACCTCTAGAATTACACTAGAACCGTCTGATTCGAATGAACCCGATGGGTTGGATTTTGGCGATGAGCGATAGAATAACTTAAGTGGCAAAAATATGCATGTGCAGAAAGTTTGTTTTAAAAGAGGGACCACCTACAAAGAATGTAGGACCAAGGCTTACAAGCTTAAGAACATTTTACACAAAGGATGTAAAGACAAATTAATATAACCACAAGGTCCACGACCATTCAATGAAGTTTTGATGGAAGATTGTAGTTGCATTCTGAAAGTAAATCTATGAAGCAGTAGACTTGCGAATTGAAACCTCTAAAATAACACTAGAACCATTAGATGCGTACATGTGGCGAGATCAAGGCTCATTTCTCTCTTTTCAATGCCTCGACGTATTACATTGCATTTAATTGAAATTCTCAATCTTTTAGTTTTGAACATCTGAAGCAATTTATTGGATAGCTCATAGCTTTAATGAAACAAGATTTGTAATGATTTCATATTGTTTGAGTGGCACTGGTAGTGCTCACTGGAGTCTAGTGATTTTGACAGCTTGTCAAGTTAAGGTACAATTTGCATGTAGCCAAACGTCAATCAAATTAAACATTTTAATTTTTAATTGTACATGTAAGGCTTAAGATACACGAATTGACTAAGTTTTTTGGTTTGCGCGAATCAGGTTGATAGTGACACTAGTGGCCCATAAATTATTAAATAGGGTTAGTAATAGTGATAGTAATAATGTGACATTGTAATTGAGTTGTAATAAAATAAATGGTTATAAATTTACAGTAAAGAGATTAATTATTATCTATTTATGAAATAATTGCATGCAGATTTAAAAGTAAAACATAAAGCAATACAAATGAAAAAAAAAAGTTTCCATCAAAGAGTTATTTTCTAAGTTTTTTGTCTATGAATCTATTCAAATCAAAAGAAAATTCCTTTGAGAAATTCAATATTATCTATTTATGAAATAATTGCATAAAAAGGTGGAGTAAGTAGCTATTTATCACATTGCATTTGCAAAATTCAAAGTAGTGATTTGATTTGTAATGATTTCATATCGTTTGAACTTTGAGGGGAACTAGTGATTTTGACAATTGTCAACCTATCAAAGTCTAGACATCAATCAAATTAAACATTTAAATAACTGTAAGGCTTAAGTTACACGAATCGATTAAAATTTAAGTATGTTTTTTGGTTTGCGCGAATCGCGATTATGATTCATGAATCATGATTATACCTAACCTCACATGTGACACGTGTGAGGTGTACATAGGGACTAGGCTGGTAGTGGCATTATTGGCAGCATTGTTGCCCATAAATAAGGATAGTGAGCACAACTAAAAACAGAAATCATTCATTGAAGGCTAAAGGCTTTACTATTGAGAATTTGAGTGCAATGTTCGAAATGTCATAAGGGTTTTCATTTTGTAGGGTTAATAAGGAATAGGATTTAGGAAGAAGATGATGTGGCAATGTTGAAGTTGTGAAAGTCAACCTCACAGACCCCGAAGATCACCTGCATGCAAATAACCTATCACAGAAAGAAGACATTCCAGACAAAAGACAAAGGTGCTCTGAAAAGCTGAAAATGTATTAATCAGAGAGTTATAAAATACAATGATAATTCCTTATAAAAGGATATTGTGCAACCCTAAAGAAACCCTAATAGGTAGACATTTAATAATTAATATAATTATTAAATGTCACAATATGCAAACTAAAGTGAAATCTTAAGAGAGGAATAAAGGTAACTTAATTAACATAATTAAGTTAAAACCTTTACTCTAACACCCCCCCTTAAGATAAGCAAGAGTGCAGCTACAAACATGTGCAAGAAAGCAAAGATAACTACAATGCATGAAATAAAACAAGGGTCTTGGCAACTAGGCCTGATCAGGTACCCGAATACAACCAAATCTCTGTAAAGTGGAGAAAGGGAGAAAACCTCATGGGAACAAAACTCCCCCCCAAAAGAGAGAAAAGAAAAGAATGAAATGCACTAATGAAAGAAGGATAGGAGGTGGATTATATGATACCCCCCATAGATAGCTTCTATCATATAAGTACATATACAATGGTCTCCATAGGAGAGATATAAAGAGATAAGAAGGGCCCCCCACAATGAAGAAACTCATGTCGCAATGGTGGATGCCTGATGTAGAATCCAGAAAGAGATCTTGAAGTGGCAAATAACATTCCTCCCCTTGGGAAGAAACGGATCCAAAGGACGATGTTGAAGAAACCTTGTGAAGATTGATGAACCAATATGTCTCAAGATGTGTGCCATGATAGGATGCTGCAGAATCTTTTTGTCTGAACTGAAACAAATGATGCCAAATCCAAACTAATGTGAAGACTCCTGAAATGCAACCTCTGAATGCGCTGATAATGGTGGGTGGACAGTGATAACCTGATTGTCACGGTAGAGGAGATGAATGTCCTCAAAGTAATCATCCAGATCTGCAATATAGGACTCTACAAACAAGGATGATATGTCTGCAAGATACGAATCCCAAGTAGCTATGTCCGGAAGATGGATGATGTCCTGTTGTACTGAATAAATAGGGGCCAAAGATGTGGTGATGTCAAACTGATCAGGAACAATAGGATATGTTGGTGTAGTCTTGATCTCAAGAGTGGGAACATGAATACAAGTCTCTAAACCATCGTCACATGCAAGACCTGTGATATACTCAAGCTCCTCTACAGTACAGTTATCATAGGGTATGAAATCTATATCTGCAAGAGGGATGAGACAATCTACAGCGGAATCCTCTGGGAATGGAGAGATATTAGAATCTCCAAAAATCTCCCAAAGACGGTGCCAAAGTGTGCGAGGACAACGAATGTCAGATAAAGCACACAAAGTGTCAAAATCAACACTACAACAAATAACACTTGCAATATGATCTCGAATAATAACTCATGCTGACAAACTCCTAGATGTGTCTGGTGTAGGTATGAGTCCATACAAATGAGGAAAAATATTAAGCCACCTACAATGTGTAAGTATGCCCTTTGCCCATGGCTCATAATTATCCTTATCCAAGTTGATCACAGAAGGATGAATAGAAAAACCCATGATACTCACTGAAATGAAAAAATCAGAGACTAATGACCTCACTACATATAAATCAGATCAAAATATGCCATCTCACACAAACAGATCCTTTCCAGGTGCCAAAACATCCAAGTAATTGACAGAATTGTCAAAACACAAAATACTGAATAAAATGTACCTAGGGTAGATTCTAGAAAAGTAAATGACATATCTAGAAATATCATAGAACCACCTTTCCAACGCTTATTCATTTGCAAAAAATGGAGTCCGCACGCAAAAGTTACACCCCTGGGAGTGCAAAAAACATGTTTTGACTTTGACTAAGAAACAAAATGGAAAAACGGAAAAATCTAGAAACCACACCTACTCCATCAGATCAGCATCGGAATCAGCTTTCCAATGGTATCTCATTTTTGAAAAATAAAGACCGTATGCTCAAGATATGACAATTTTACTAAATATGCTCATTTAGGCTTTAAACCAAACATTTTATTAATTTAAAGATTAAAAAATTAATAAAATATTCAGTTGTACCTTCATGGCACGAAAATCGAGGTAGCATAGAAATCAAAAGGGCACGGAAATTGAAATAGAGGTAGTTCAAAATTGATGCAGACACCCCCAAAAAAATGGCACGCAAATCGAGGCATCCATACGGATTTTTCTGGCAACTGTTTTGAGATTTCGCAAAAACACTAAAAAATCAATTTTCAGAAAACCCTATCATATTTTATATGAAAATAGGGGTTTTTGGGCCTTCTGAGTGCACTCGTGAGTTCTATTTTGCACTATCATGCACTATTTAAGAGATAAAGGTCAAAATTTCTCAAAAAATGATGGAAAACCCCTTTGATTTGGCAAAAAAAACTAGAATGAAACCCTTGCACAGAAGAAAACTCTGTAATTTGATATCTTCAAAAAAAGAACAGGCAATCGCAGATATGGAGCTCTAATACCATGTTGAAGTTGTGAAATCCAATCTCACAAACCCCGAAGATCACCTGCATGCAAATAACCTATCACAGAAAGAAGACATTCCAGAAAAAAGACAAAGGTGCTCTAAAAAGTTGAAAATGTATTAATCAAAGGGTTATAAAATACAATGATCAATCCTTATAAAAGGAAATTGTGCAACCCTAAAGAAACCCTAATAGGTAGACATTTAATAATTAATATAATTATTAAATGTCACAATATGCAAACTAAAGTGAAATCTTAAGAGAGGAATAAAGGTAACTTAATTAACATAATTAAGTTAAAACCTTTACTCTAACAGCATTATTGGGGATACTCTAAATTCTCCTGCTTGCAGTTATGTAGTTACAGAGTAAAAGACCAATTTCCTTCAAGTTCAGAATGGGTGGAATTGGAAAGAAGTTGATTTGGTTCACCTGACTTCTCATACGGGTTTTGAGCTAGGATGAGGAGCTTTGATGGAGATAAGTACTCTCCCAGTGCATGGAAGCTGTAAGTAGAAGATGGGAGCAATTTTACAACCCCTCATATTTTGCATGACTCTGATTTTCGAAGGGGAGAAGTACATTTTGTATCTTCATAGCTCCCATTTCCCCAGTTTGATTAGCTCACCTTTCCCCATGCATTTATTTTCAAAGCCATGGTTGATCCTGGAAGTTGTCATTCTTGTTAGGGTTTACCAAAAATTAAAATTCAAAGCGCATGGTTGACCCGGCAAGTCCCATTTATTTTCAAACACACATGTATTACATTTATGTTTTCACCAGCGATCCAGCAGAAGCTTGGTGCTTGCGCTTACATTTGTATGTGTACTATGTAATAATGTGAAATTGTAATTCAATTGTAATAAAGTAAATGGTTGTGCTATTAATTTGACATTGTAATTCCTTTTATTAAGTCTTTTGCAACGTTAATTGTTACTGTGCTATTAATGGTTGTGCTATTAATGTGACATTGTAATTCCTTTTATTAAGTCCTTTGCAATTGCAACATTAAGTGTTATTAATGGTTGTGTTACTACTATTAATGTGACATTGTAATTCATTTTACAAAGGCCTTGATAATTCGAGTGCATTAATGGTTAAAAGTTAAAAAAAATTAAAACACATGTTTATTATTTATATTATAAATTACTCAATGGTTCGATAGAACATTTGATGTATCATTGTAGACTGAAGGGAGCAAAGCAATCTTAGTCACTAGGCCTCCGAATTTTATAACCATTTGACATGTCAGATTGTCGTGGAGTTCTAAATTTTCATAACTACCTGATTCCCCAACTTGGTTCACTTTCTTGAATAACTTAATTTCATGCATACATAACCTTTGAGTTATGGTGTGTGGATTTAGTCGATGGGTCGAAGGTTTCAAAAACATTAAAACTTCATACTTTGGTTTTGAGATTCCAATTTTTAGCGACCATGCAACATGATGGACTTATCTTGCCTTTCAAAGGTGTTGTCGTCTAACATCTCATTGGACGCTATGTACAGAATGAACTTGAGTTGTCTTTTTAGGAATTTCCAAAAGCATGCAGGTTTAAAGGCTATCTTTTCGAGGTATGAAATTGAATGTCGCATTTAAAGCATGTCCTATCAAAAATAACGGCATATGTGGGTGGAAAAGTTTCTCTCAGACATTTAGCCTAAATTCTCGTTTTACTCCACATTGATTGCACGTCTTGTCATTTTATATGGCTTGAAGGTGGTGAGAACTTATTTGTTAAAGCCTTGACTGTACTTCTACCTACTATTGTTATTTCTTCAAGAATTCAAGCATCTCATTAGGCATAGTGAGCTCATGCAGTCTGAAATTGAAAATCGTTGGCTTGGTGTGAGGGATACGAATCTACGACTTTTTAAATTGGAATAATTTTGGGCACGTCTAGACAGTAAAGAAAAATCTATTGTAGATGTTAAGGTGTTCAAAAGTGGAGTAGCTCAGCTAGGGGTTTTCTAGAAGCAGTGTTGAGTGTTGACCTAATTGTTACATGTGCGAGAAGGTACATTCCTGAAACCTGGGAAATCAAGGCCGTGGATGGAACCATTGTAGCTAAAAAAAATCCTGAGGTTGTTTCTTAAGCATTGGGAATTCCAGAGAAGGCACTCGTAAAGGAGATGTATGTTGTAACAACTAATGAATATTTCAGGACTAATGAAACCTGGTGTAAAAATTCTATGGCCAAAGGGTGGTTAAAATCAAAGAAGAAAGGTGAGTCTCAATTGCCCAATAAACTTAAAAGGACACATTTTAAAGCAGAAATTGTTGATGTTATTGCTTTACTTCATTGTATCGTCGGGAATGCACAAGTTGAATTATTTGAAGACTGGATGTGTCAGTTCATTTTAGTGATCTGTGATGATAATGTGTTTATAGATTGGGCTGAGATAATTTTCTTTCACTTGCATGAGCAATTAGTTAACTTTCAGAAGACTACTACCTTTCATTTGTGTTCTTGTTTGATATATATCATTGCTATTCAAAGAGCTTATTGGCCAGGGTTGAAACCACAAGTACCACCAAGTCCTGGCATGCCTGTGTATAAGTGTTATCCACAATTTACCAGGCAGGTTGGGATGGGAGAACATTGTCTTGTTAGTGATGCCTTTTTAATGGAAGCTGCGAGAAAGTTGGATGGAAACCCTGAAATGTGTTTTTTCCCTGAATCAAAATCTCTGGTGTTGAAGTTTGGAAGTTTTTATATCCAATTTGATAGATTTTCTTATTTGAGAATTGGAGGTTACAAGAAGGCTCCACTTAAATTTCCTAAGTACCCTAAGGATTTACTGGTATTTTTGGAGGTTTGCAGACAAATGGCCATAGTAAATATAAAATACATGAATATGGGAAAGCGAGGGTATACCTTCCCATTAGTTACTCGTTCTTTCTCTTGCAAAAGTAATCAAATGGCTAGGAATGTTGAAAGTATTCTCAAAGAATACAATCTCTAGTACTTGTTTGTAAGAACTAATTTTGACAACAGGGGCTTTGTGAAAAAAAATATGTATGCCTCTGGCTTGTATCAACACCAACCTTCAATTGAATATTTTTGGGAAGATTGTGCTGATGAAAATGAAGTTTTCATAAGGGACCATATGAGGTTAACCCTTGAGCAGATACAATTTTTTTTTCTCTCTTTCCAAATTCCTGAAAATGTTTCTAAAGATTTGATGGTTCTTGATCCTAAATACGAAAATTTTAATGATAAATCACATCCTAGAGTTGACTGGGATAAAGATGAAGTTTTATATATGAGTAAACGGGTCGAACCAATACTCAAAAGGACTCAGGATTGGTTGGAGGGAAAATGGTGTAGGGTTGTTGGTTTTGTTCATGAACCAAAATAGTCCTAGAAAATGAGCAAGGATCTAGCCAAGTAGTCCTTGGAGGTACATCATCAGCGAGGATAGTCATCAAGTCTTCTAGCGCCAATTCACAATCTGGGGGTGATGGTGAAAATCCAGAGAAATCAATTAAATCAAAATCAATATGTGAACAAGATAGCCCATCCACCCTTGCTCTTAAAAAGAAAAATGTCCAAACAAAACCTGTGTTAGAAGATTTAGAGAGAATTTTTAAGCATATTGTTGAAGATAGTACTTCCCCACCCTTGTCTAAAGAATCTTCTCCTCCTATAGAAAACATATCAATTATTCCTAACGAGTCTAGAGAGGTTGTTCAAAGTGATAAAGCCCCTAGTCTAATAGAAAACTCTCCAGTATGGTTGAGGAAAGTAGTAGAAAAGAAGAGGAAATACACTCCTATGAAATCCGCTAGGGCTAGAGTAGATACAATGACAAAATTACTCCAATCTTCCTCGGGGCCCAAGAAAGCCTAGAAAATGTCAAGAATTTTGAATGATGTTGTCTCTGGTAATCAGGTGTTAGAAATTTCAAAACCTTTAAAAGATGTAGATGATGATAAGATAACCACGGATGATTATAAAATCATGCATGTTGACATGGGTCCCCAGACACTTGAAGGTGATGTATATCACACCAGTTACTCAGTCAATGCTTTAGCTAGGCGAGTAAAAGAAGAAAGGAAAGAAAGGGTAAAATTTCAATCTCAAATTTTGGATTTCAAAAACTTTATCTCTTCCATTGTTTCTCCCTTTTTGTATATTGAGGCTTCTAGTTCCCAAGAAAGAGTTAATGATGAGTCCACGCTGTAGTTGATTAAGAAAAATCTAAATGATTCCAAGCCTGCTAGTGAGTGGATTGAAGAATTGTCTCAGGAAGCTATATTTTTTATAAGTAAATATGTGATTTCCTACACTGACATTGTTGATAAAGAAAAGGATTAATAGCAGAACTGTAGCAGGTTAAAAAGGATCAAACCAATATGTATGTAGTTTCGAAAGAAATGAAAGAGTTAGTTTCCATGGATCAATTGAAGTTGGTAAATGAACAAATTGTTAGTGATCCAAAGGAATTAGATCCTTCATGGCTTGATTCACTTAAATGGAAACTAAACATATATGATGACCTGGTAAAGGAAATCATAGAAGTGTTGGAGAAGTATTTGGATATGTTAGGATAAATCAAGGGGAACTTTCATGATCTGTAGGTGAAGATAATAGATGATTTTGATGAGAAAATTTTGGACACAAAATAAATATGCTCAAATTTTAGAGAAGTCTTCAACAGAGAAGTAGCGCATCCTGCTATGATGACTAAAGAATCTTTCTCAAAGCTTGGGAGGCTAGAGCTTTATCTCAAAACTTTTAAAGCTGAAGCAGAAAGGAGATCTGACACACTGAATGAGTCTGAAGTTGTCAAAAAATGGAGAACTGGGCTTCAGATCACATTGACACCAGGCAACAGGGAGATTTTTGCAATCATTACCAGGTACAGAGAATATAACGCCAGAATGAAGATACAGGAGAATTTGTTGCGACAAGGAGAGAACGAGGAGTTGGAAGCTAATGAAGTTGAAGTGGTTGGAAATGATGCATAGTTTATTTTTAGCATTTTCATATACTTTCTTTAAAGTTGGCACTTTTAAGTTAATGACTTCTTTTAATTTTCGGTACGGTTACTTTCAAGAAACCATTACCAAAGACATTGGCTATGTTTAAATATTGGTTCGACTAATGTGATTAAGCTCTTTTGAGCAAACTTTGATTTACTTATTAGGGAAAACTCTATTATTTTGGCTATTTTATGTTACTTTGATATAGAAGACATTGGTGGAGTTTATGCATGCATAATCTTTGAGTTGTGGTGTATAGATTTATTTTTTTTATACTAAATTTCTGCTAGTGTGATATCTATTATTGGGATGACAAATGATATCATTTTTCTATATTGTTGTGGTGTTATTATCTGTGAATAAAATTTTTGCAAAGTACAGTGATATTGGTTTAATTGTTGTCTTTCTTTCATAAGCTCTATTTCTATTTACATGAGATTGATAGATACCTTTGAATCTCTCTGGTTAAAAGCCCCATCCTTTATTTTCTTTCTGGTTAAAAGAATCATTAGTTTAAAAAAATCATTCATTGAACATTAGATAAAGGTAGTTGCCACCTTTAAACATAAGTAGAGAATATGTTTTGAAGTTTGTAATGTTGTAATGTTACCGATTCAACTGTGGTCACATTTATCACCTTTTATGGGCATATGAATATAGAGTTAGGTGATAAATCTATTAACCAACAGATATAAAACTCTGAGGGTATGCCTTCCCATTGGAGACCCCTTCTTTTGTGTGCAAAACAAACCAGATGGCCAGGGGAGCTGAAGGAATTCTCAAGGAATATAACCTCCAGAATATGTCTATGAGAGCTAATTTTGACAGTAAGGGTTTTGTGAAGCATAATCTCTATGGAGGGAGCTCATATTAGCATCAGCCATCTATCGAGATTTTTGGGAAGATTGTGTCGATGAGAAGGAATTTTTGAGAAGATATTATATGAGGCTAACCCTAAAATAGATACAAGCTTTCGGTATATCATTTCACATTCCTAAAAATGTAGCTGAGGATTCAACAATAATAGATCTTGCATATGAAAAATTGCTTGATAAATCCCACCCTAGGGTTGATTGGAGCCAAAGTGAAATTTCAGATATGAGGGTGTGTGTTGCCCTAGTGCTTAAAAGAACCCAGGACTAGTTGGATGGGAAATGGCAGAAAGTTGTTGGTCCTATTCAGGAGCCTAAGTCATCACAAAAAGAATGAACAGGGGTCTACACAAGCATCTAGTGCAAATGTATCATTGGAAAAACCCTCTATGAGGTCCTCTAGTGCAAATTATCAGTCAGAAGGTGATGGTGATAGGCCAGAAGAAATAGTCAAGTTGAAGAGCATTTGTGAACAAGACAGTGTGTTTTCTCTTACCCCTAAGAAGAAGACCAATCAAGAAAAACTTGTGGCTGTAGATTCTGAAGCTATCTTTCAACAGATCACTGAAGATAATATATTTCCTCCTTTGTATGAATTTCCCTCTTCTCTGCCTAATAGTGATAATCCACCTTTCACTCCTAACACTCCTAAAGAAACTATTAGTGGAAATGAAGATTTTGATCTGGTAATAGCCTCCCCAAGATGATTGGAAAAAATAGTGGAGAAGAAGAGAAAGCATATTCCTACAATGATAGTTGGAGTGGATACAGTTTCAAAGTTACTTCAAAGCTCTTCAAAACCTAAGAAATCCAAGAGGATGTCAAGGATGGTGGCTAATGCTACTTCTGGAAATCAAATGTTAGAAATTGTTGAGCCTGTGAAGGATTTAAATGAAGATGAAATAACGAAGGCGGACTACAAAGTCACGCATGTTGATATGGGGCCTCCAACACTGGAAGGTGATGTGTACCATGCCAATTATTCAATCAATACCTTGATTAAAAGAGTGAAAGAACAGAGGAAAGAAAATATAAAACTGGAATCTCAAGTCCTCGCATTGAGTAACTTTATTTCTTCCATGGCCACTTCTCCTACATCTAATGAAGCCTCAAGTTCTCGGGTAGAGGGCATCGATGTGCTCACCATAGAGAAAATTAAAAAGAATTTGAGCTATTCCAAAGCTGCTTGTGAGGGGATTAGTAAAATATCTAGAGAGGCTATCTTCTTTCTGAATAAATTTGTGCTTGTGTGTGTGAAAAATGTATCAATTATGAATGAATTCAAACACATATCAATAAGACATTATATCAAGGAAAACTGAAAAAGAAAATAGAATGAACAAATTGTTACTGCAGCTTCCCTGAAATCGTCTTATTTCTCTCTAACTCCAACGTTTTGTCTTTTCCAATTGCTCTCAGATTCAGCAGATCAAGCTCAACAAAATGGACAGCTGAAGAACGAGATGTAAATAAAATGCATACTATGCTCAATGCAAGACTATGCTAAGAGGAAAATATTGTTGTGATGCTAAAAAGGATGCAAGTGCATAAGCTGATTGTGTGTATGTTCGTGCGTTCGTCGTGTGTATGCAAGTGTATGCATGTGTATGCGTGTG
This sequence comes from Sequoia sempervirens, assembly GCA_007258455.2. NCBI lineage: Eukaryota > Viridiplantae > Streptophyta > Pinopsida > Cupressales > Cupressaceae > Sequoia > Sequoia sempervirens. The sequence continues at coordinate 144,379 of VDFB02275068.1, forward strand.
TATGCGTGTGTAACCAAAGCTTCGATTTGCACCAGTATTTATAGTCTTTGAAAGGATTTGATTGGCTGACATGATTAACAGCCCAAATTAATCTTGTTAGAATGGACGGTGGAAGATTTTCGAAAGTGGAGAGGGAGATAGAAGGTTTCCCTTTTCCTTCAATTTTCGTCATTGAGATCCGAAGGGAATTTGCCATTTTGAAGAATGAGTTAAAATGAGTTTATAATTAAATAAAATAAATTTATTTAATTTGTAAGTGAAGATGGATATAGAAACTCGCATAATTAAATAAATTATATTTAATTATGTTTTAGAAGTGAATTTAGAGTGTAATTAAATATTTAAAAATATTTAATTATTTGTGGAGTGAGAAGAAAATATTAAATTAAATATTTAATATTTAATTTAATTATGGGATGAAGAGAATATTCCATATTTGAATTTAAATATTCAACTTTTAGAATAATATGATAATCAATATAAATAAATTATGAAAATTTATTTAATTTAATTAAGAAGAATATGGGAAATGTCAATAATTAAATAAAGTTATTTATTTAATAAAGGTAGAAGAATTATAAGAATGAACAATATAAATAAATAATTAAATTTATTTATATGTAGATGACTTTAGGAGAATTAATTAAATAATTTATATTTAATTAATTAACAAGCTTAATCATGACCATTTTTAGACATACATTTTTCCCCTCTTTGAAGTGATGTGTAAAATGCATTGCTTCAAAGAAAATAAGATTTTTGCCCTTGATACGTTTTTGATATTGATGTTGTTGCTGATGATGCCCCCTCGGGAGGTAAATCACAGATGAGGCTATGAATTGCAACAATTTTGCTAAACAATCGAGATTAGATAATGATATTATGTGGAGGAGAGAGTGATTTAGCTCCCGACAAATGATGGAAAGAATGTCCCATTTTGAAAAAAAAGTCAAAAGGCAGCAAACTTACCTTTGTTTGACCTTTAAAAGGTAAAAAAGTAGAAAGAGACAAATCATTTGCACTTTTTGACTTTGTGAATACTGTAGCTCTGAGAGTGACCTCGCGACATGGAGATTCCATATCATCGCCACCGATTTGAGAGATCTCACCGATATCAAAGGCCAACAGCATATGGACCACCGGTAAGTTGATCTAACCACTCGTGTTTTGAAATTTTTCGAGTTTGAATAACAAAATGCGCTATTTTTCTGCAGATTTTGAATATGAAAATGACGTTTTAGCACTTTCGATGATTTTTTCGGCGCTTAGGGTAAAAACAATAGCGCATTTGATGAAAACAATAGCGCATATAGGGTGTTATAGGAAAATTTAGGAGTAAAGCGCATATAGGAAAAATAGTAGCGCATATAGGGAAATCGCGCATCCAATGATTAAAGTAGCGCTTAGGTGGATAATGTTAGCGCATATAAGAAAATAGCGCATAGGCGAACTGTTTGAACGCATCTTGCGAAAAGGTATAGGAAAATAGCGCATAGGCGAACTGTTTGAGCGCATCTTGCGAAAAGAACGGCGCATATGGGTTTTAGCGCATAGAGTCCATAGAGTAGCGCATATGGGTTTTAGTGCATAGAGACCACAGAGTAGCGCATCTGGTAAAAATAGGCAGAATGTATGATTGGATGATAGTAATGTGAAAATGATGATTTATATATTGCTTCCTTAGTCAACAAATAGGTAAATTGTCGTGTCATCATGCTGATATGGATAGAAATGATGGAAAATTTGGTGTTTGAGTGATAACTTTACTTCCGAGAGTAGAAAACAAAGAGTAATTGTCAGACAACTTTGTTTCAAAAACAAAGAGTAGATTGAACTGATAACTTTGCTTCTCATGAATGAAAAAAAAAGAGTAAATGTCGAATAAATGATTGATATGACTTTTGATAAATTTTCTTTATGCTATAGAAAACAAATAGTAATTAATGGTAGAGTAGATTGATATGATATCCAGCTAGATAGATTGTGTATTGGTTTGCCTGATAGGATTGATTATGTGATATGGGTCGTTGATATGATGCACTAATACGAGTCATTGATATGGGTCTGATATAGTTCACTGATATAGTTCACTTGATATAGGTCACTGATAGATATGAGTCTAATTGATTTTGGTTGATTGAGATTGAATGATTGGTATGATTCTGATTAATTATCCTTGTGATGACCAAAAATAAAAATAGGAGGTTTTCAAAAACCTCCAGATTAGAGAGTGGCACTCGGTAGGATGGGATAGGATACCTGAGTTGACACCTACTGATGTAGCTTTGATAGATACATGTGGTTTGAGGTCCTTGTTGGCTATGTCGCCGATTCGGGCCAACAGAGGATTGTTGACGGCACTAGCATAGCAATGGCATTCGAAGCACAACACCTTTCATATGCCGACTGGTGAGGTGACGGTGACTCTGGAGGATGTATACAGGATATTAGGTATCCCAGTGGTTGGTGCCCTTGTGCTCTATGATCACAAGGAGCTCGGGGGTACATATGCCTTGAGAAGAGTGTACGGTGATGCACAGATAGTTGGGTACCATGGGCTGACTTTCGAGGATATCCAGCCTTGCCTGCAATTTTGGGTGCATTCATTCAAGGTTTCCTTTGTCTGGATCACCGGTCAAAAGGATTATCAGTGGGATGGGGCAGAATTTTAGAGCAGATGTTGCGACAGCCACGGAGATATGCATGGGGGAGTTGCATGTTAGCGCACCTATATCATGATTTGCATCAGGTGGTGTACAGGGGTGCTTCCAGTTTGTCGTGTGGTGTGACATTGCTGCAGATCTAGGCATGGGAGCATCGTGCTGTGACGAGACCGGCGTGCCCTAGAGTGAGGCCACCAGGTAGGTCGTATGTATATGCTTATGCTATGTTCTTTGTCCAGCCCAAGCTGGGCAAGGTGGACTACTAGAGAGGACTTTTAGATGACATGGATGTCATGGTATAGCGACCATATCTTGGTTGTGAGCCATAGGATACAGATGATCTAGAGATGCCATTTGTATGCATTCCATAGTTTTTGATAGGGAGGACTCCTTTTATCCTTGAGAGATTCTGGCATTGCGGGTGCAGAGACAGTTTGGATTTACCCAGGGGATGCCACAGGGGGTGGCACACTATGCTCGGAGTAGAGATGAGGTCGGATGGGGGCCATGTATTTCCTATCAGATAGCATATACAGAGTTCATGTCATTAGCTCCCGAGGCATGGGATGACAGGTGAGACATTGTTGATGCCGGTATGTTTGATGAGTATTCATTATACTACCACACACATCCCTTTCCACGGTTTTTCGGTCCCAATGAGCCAGCACCCATTCTAGTAGTACCACAGCCAGGGGCAGTGAGACAGGAGGAGGGGGCAGGTGGAGAGCAGAGCGCAATTGGAGGAGAGGAGGCAGAGAGTGGAGAGGAGGAGGAGAATTCTGACGGAGATGATGGAAATGACGGCGGGGATGAGGGATAGGTGCTAAGGAGGTCGAGGCTAGATATTATGAGAGGTTTCCAGATCATGCGGCAGCCGAGGACAGGGATTGGGCAACATACACTGATCCGAGTGGGATCCTCATCACAGTAGGGGAAGATAGCTACCCTTCAGACCCAGGTGTAGACATTGCAGGGACAGCAGGGACAGTTGCAGAGTCAGCTGATGCAGGCACAGGGATTGATTGTACAATTACAGGCATAGCTAGAGTAGGCTCAGGCATAGGAACAGGTACAGGCACCTGCCCCAGACCCATAGTTAGCCCACGTGATGACAGAGAGAGATGCATTCAGACGAAGGGCAGTGGAGGCTGAGGGCGTTGCTTAGAGGTTGATGGGCAGTGTAGAGAGCGCATCATTGTGGGATGCCATTGCAAAGGGCATGGAGATGGTGAGGGAGGCCAAGTATTACAGAGTTAGATATGAGGAATTATGTCCTCCTGATCGCAGAGAGCCATTCCCGCTGTCCCACACTAGGACTAGGAGTAGGTCACGGACACGCACACAAATCCTAGGGGTTACCGGGCCTCGGCGGGATCCAGATGCGGGTACCAGTGGTAGGCCACCTCCTTTCGGACCAGCTCCATCAAGGGCATCAACCAGCTAGCAGATATATTTCTCACATGTGTATCATTTTTAGAGCACGTATATTGATTTTTGATCGTTTCTCATGTATTTCTCTTTGGACATTTCAGTTTCATTGGATATTTGGACATTTGTATTATTGTTGATGAGTGATGATATGCAGCGGCAATGATTTTGATGATATGATGTGCATTTATGATATGATGATGTGATATGCATTTATTTCTATGTGTTATGGATTTTGGTATGCATTTGAATGATTTGATCACTAACATGATATGTAGGATGATTTGATATGATGTTTTCATTATGATGATGATGATTGATGATGTGTGCTAATGATGTCATGCAGGTGGATGACTTATGATGTGATTATGAAAATGATATGAAAATGTATGTATGGAATGTTTAGTTTTGGATTTTCCAATGCAGGTAAATGATGATAAATGGATAAAAAATGAATGTTGTTTTCATGATATGCATTATGAATTTGTATGATAAAATGATATGATATGATGTAAAATGATAGGAATACTGATATGAAGTGAGATGAGTAAATAGTGATAACATGGATGATAAAATGATATGTGATGAAATCTAACGATTTGTAATAAAAATGAATGGATAAATGAAATGATAAATGAAATGAATAATAATGGATTTATGATGATAATGAAATGATAATAAAATGATATGATAATGATAATGAGATGATAAGATGGATGATATAAATGAAATGAATGATGATATGAATGAAATGAATGATAATGGAAGTGAAATGATATGATACGATAATGATAATGAAATGAATGATAATGATGTGATAAATAATGAGATGATAATGATAACAATAATGAGATGATAAGATGGATGATATAAATGAAATGAATGATGATATGAATGAAATGAATGATAATGGTAGTGAAATGAGATAATACGATAATGATAATGATGTGATAAATAATGAGATGATAATAATAACGATAATGAGATGATAAGATGGATTATATAAATGAAATGAATGATGATGCAATGAATGATGATGTGAATGAAATGAATGATAATGGAAGTGAAATGATATGATACGATAATGATAATGAAATGAATGATAATGGTGTGATAAATAATGAGATGATAATGATAACGATAATGAGATGATAAGATGGATGATATAAATGAAATGAATGATGATGTGAATGAAATGAATGATAATGGTAGTGAAATGAGATAATACGATAATGATAATGAAATGAATGATAATGATGTGATAAATAATGAGATGGTAATGATAACGATAATGAGATGATAAGATGGATGATATAAATGAAATGAATGATTATATGAATGAAATGAATGATAATGGTAGTGAAATGAGATAATATGATAATGATAATGAAATGAATGATAAGATAAGATAGTGATAATGAAATGATAATAAAATGATGACAATGCAATAAATGAGAATGATAGTAAAATGATAATGAAATGATGAAATGACAATGAAATGAAATGATGAAATAACAATGATAATACAATGAATGGTATGAATGCTAATGATAATGAAAATGAATGAAATGATAATGAGAATGAGAATGAATGATAATGGTAATGAATGATATGAATGGGATGAATGATAAATAATAATGATAATGGAAATGAATGATATGAATGGAATGAATGATAATGATAATGAAAATGCGATGAATGATAATGATAATGAAAATGCAATGAATGATAATGAATGATGATGGAATGAAATGGTCATGAAGTGATACGATAATGATAATGAAATGAAAATGAATGAAATGATAATGAACAAGATGATGAGATAATGAAACAAATGCTCGCATTGTCCTCCACAAATAGTCCAAAGAAACATGACAACCATTGGCCTTTCACAAACTCTGATGCAAATCCAATATGTAGTTATGTACAATGACCTAAAATGAAATGCAACTAAATGAAACCAATCATTTTGTTGAGCCTTTTTACTAGCCTTCTTGAATCATCATAGAGCGTTTTAAAATGTTGGAAGTGTGTATAAGCATCAGAGGGGAAATTAGCACCAATGATGACCTGAGTACAACTTTCATGATTTTTGATATAGCAAGTGAACACAAGCATCTAGGTATAATTGAACCGAGATGACCTGAGCATTTATTACGTGAACAGACAAAGACTAACCACCTTCTGATGCAAATTTGGAACTGTCATCAATGATAAACTTTGGAAATCATGTCTCACGACATACTTGCAACAGATGGATAGTTAACCTCAATATAGCAGACAAAGAAAAATCATTCTCTTTCCTTGCCACTCTAGTTCAGTACATCATCAAGTGTGCTCCAGAGAGATGATATCAAAAATTAAACAACCGTTGTTCAAAAATGAAATACTATTATTCCAAACATTATTCAGATTATAGATCATCCAGATATGAGTCATGATAGGGTACGTAGCTGAAAACTACTATGATATGGATCATCTGGTGTGATTTGGTTGCTATGTTTTGCCTGATTGGTTTTGATGTCGTTGTCTCGCTGAAAGTCGATTGCCCCCAGTATGTCCATGTTTTCCCTCTGTATTGACACAACTTGCTGAAATGAATATGTACAATAAATCAAGCCATGATAAGACCTTATCGCTCTTAGGAAAATGATGATAGCATGATGCTGGTGTGGCCCTAAGATGATGGAAAAGATGCATGAAAATAAAGGCTGAAAAGTCAAGTGCAGAACATGAATTAATAGATGGAGAGCTACAAATAGCGTCTATTTGCCAGGATTTCACTATTTGTTTTCATTGCATTTTTCTTTTCAATAGACTACCTATCGCCAGGTTTTCACCCTATGACTTTTTTTTTCTTTTTTCTTTTTTTCAGGATTTTTTCTTTTTTTTTTTGCATTTCTTCATGACTTTTTCTAATTTTTTTGTATTTCTTCAGGACTTTTTTTTATTTTTATTTTGTATTTCTTTAGGATTTTTTCTGATTTTTTTTGTATTTCTTCAAGACTTTTTCTCATTTTGATTACCGCTTTAGACATAATACTTTTTCAGGTGCATGTTGTTGATAGGTTCATCAAATAGGTCCCCTTCTGGCGTCGATAGCTTGTAGGCTCCTAAACCATAGACTGCGATAACCACATAAGGACCTAGCCAATTTGGTTCAAACTTTCCTTTCTTCTCTCTATCTCGCTGATTGCGTGGGTTCTCTTTCAGAACAAGATCACCCACCTAAAAGGTACGTGGCTTTACTTTGTGATTATAGCTATGAGACATCATTTTTTGATATGCTTTTAAATGATCAGCGGCTCTTTGTCTCTTCTCATCTAGGAGTTCCAGTTCTTGGAGTCGGGAAACTCGGTATTCATCATCTGTTGTAAGACCTTTCAATGATACTCTGAGTGAAGGAATCTCAACTTCTAAAGGTAGTATGGCTTTTGCTCCATAGACAAGAGAAAATGGTGTTGCTCCTATTGGCGTGCGGATATTGGTTTTGTAGGCCCATAGAGCGGGATTGAGTTTAACATGTCAATCTTTCCCTGAATCATTCATAGTCTTCTTCAAAAAAATTAATATTTTTTTATTTGAGGCCTCTGCTTGGCCATTCCCTTGTGGATAGTAAGGTGTTGAATATCTATGTTGAATGTGAAATCTCTCACAAAGTTCATCCACATCTTGGTTTTTGAACGGATGTCCATTATCTGTAATAATGGAGTTGGGAATGCCATACCGACAAATAATATAGTTGAGTATGAATGATGATATTTGTTTGCCGGTAACTTTAGTAAGAGGGGCTGCCTCAATCCACTTGGTAAAATACTCTATAGCTGTGATGATGAACTTATGTTTGTTCGATGAAGAATGATGAATCTTTCCCACTAGATCTAACCCCCATTGAGAAAATGGCCAGGTTGGCATGAATGGTTGAAGTTCCTGTGCAGGAGCATGAATGAGATTCCCATGAATCTGACATTTTGAGCATGTTTTCACAAAAGTGAATGATTCCCTCTCTATTGTAGGCCAGTAGTAACCCATTCTAATCAACTTCTTGGATAAGGTTAGTCCATTTGAATGAGTACCACAGATGCCACCATGAACTTCTTGTAAAGCTTTGTCAAATTCCTCACATTCAAGACATCGAAGTAGAGTACCATCAAGACCACAGCGATAAAAAGTGTCAGCGATAAGAGTGTAGCGAGCGGATTGGCAGATAAAATTGTGTTTTTGGTTACAGGATAAATCGGGTGGTAAGATATCATCTTTGAGGTAGGCATAAATTTTTTCATACCAAGGTGAATCGGATCCTACCAAGTGGAAAATGATTTGGCTTTCAGGGGTATCATAAGTAGGCATAAATGATTATTCCACCAGAAATTCATAGCGGGTCTAAGTTTCTGGGAGTTGTAACAATGATGCGGTCGTAGCCATGGCGTCAGCTGCCTTGTTATCAATCCTTGGAATTTGTGTGAATTTGATGTCCACAAAGTATTTCTTGAAGTCATCAACCATATTTTTATATGGTAGTAGTTTGTCATCTTTGGTCTGATAATCATCATTGATCTGATAAATGACCAGCTGTGAGTCGCCATACACCTGTAATTCTATAATTCTCCATTCCAATGCTATTTTAAGTCCAGTGATTAACGCTTCATATTTGGCTATGTTGTTGGTGCATGGAAACATCAGCCTATATGATCGAGGAATGGTGTGTCCTTGACGGGTGACGAAAAGTATGCCTACCCCTGATCCATGTTGAGTGAAAGAACCATCAAAATATAAGGACCATGGTTGTTTATATTCTATAGTAAAGACATTAGCATCTGGAAATTCAATGTGCAGGGGATGGTCTACTTGCAGTGGTGCTTCAGCTAGTTGATCAGCGATAACTTGTCCTTTGATTGCCTTGCGATCAACATAATGGATGTCAAACTCACTCAGAATCATTACCCACTTTGCTAACCTTCCTATCAATGATGCTTTGCTTAACAAATACTTAAGTGGATCAATCTTTGAAACCAGATTGATTGTATGAGTTAACATGCAATGCCAAAATTTTTGTGAAATGAAGACTACTGTCATACAAGCCTTCTCAATAGAAGTGTAGTTGAGCCCATGACTTGTTAGTGTTCTACTAATGTAATAAATTGTATGTTCCTTTCCTGTAGAGTCTTCTTTCGTTAGTAGTGCCCCCAGAGATGTCTCTGTTGCGGCAATGTATAAGATTAGTGGTTTGTCTCAATTTGGTGGTATGAGAACTGGTGGAGTCATTAAATACTGTTTGATTTGTTGAAAATTCAATTCACATTTGTCATCCCACTTGAAAGTAACATTCTTATGTAGTAGATGTGTGAAAGGTAAACTTTTGTTGGCCAATTGTGCAATGAACCTTCGTATAGACTGCAGTTGTCCTTGTAGTGATCTCAACTGACTGATGTTCCTTGGTGGAGGCATTTCCATAATTGCTTGTACTTTCGTTAGATCTACTTCAATTCCTTTTTTTGAAACAATGTACCCCAAGAGTTTTCCAGATTTGACCCCTAAAACACATTTCTTGGGGTTGAGGCGAACTTTGAATTTCTCTAATCTTGCAAATATTTTGGACAATATTTCAAGATGTCCTTCTCTGGTGTATGATTTTTCCAATATGTCATCTACATAATCTTCCATGAAGATATGCATCAAGTCATGAAATATTGTAGTCATGGCTCTTTGGTAAGTAGCCCCAACATTCTTTGGACTGAAAGGCATGACATTCCAACAATAAGTTCCCCATGGACATGTGAAAGTTGTTTTCTCCTGGTCTTCAGGTGCAATCTTGATTTGGTTGTAGCCAGAAAAACCATCCATTAATGAATACATGGCATGGCCAGCTGTCAGATCAACTTTAGTGTCGATGTTTGGCAGTGGGAAGTCATCCTTAGGACATGCTTTATTGAGATCTCTGAAATATGTGCATATTCTCACAGTTTTATATGGCTTGGATACAGGAACAATGTTGGAGATCCATTCTGCATAGTCAATTGGTCTTATGAAGCCCACATCAAGGATTTTTCTCAGTTCTTCCTTAACCAATAATGCAACATGAGGGTGCATCTTTCTGAGTTTTTGTTTCACTGGCTTGGCCCCTGGTTTGATAGACAAGTGATACATGATAAGATCAGGATCAAGACCAGGCATGTCAGCATAAGACCACGCAAAATTGACTTGATTGGCTTTCAGGAATTCCATGAACTCTAGTATTTCTTTCTCTATCATTGATGCAGCTAACTGTAAAATCCTTGGTTTATCGGAAGCCTCAAGATTGACGGCATTTGTAGGCTCAATCAAAATAGGCGATCACTCATGGTAATGCTCCGGGAGAGTGTTAAGATTCCCATCGTCTAGTGCCTCAAAGAGGTTTTCACCATCTGATACGCTCTTTATTTTATCTTTTGTTTGATCTAATACTGCCAGATTCTGGTTTTCACCATTAGATCTTTCTTTTTTGTTTTTACTTTTGCAGCTAGGAGACTTGACACTCTCCTGATTAAAAACTCTGTCATAAATCGCTGGTGGAACAATCATTTGTATCCTCTATGGAAAGGAAGTTTATGATGGCTTTGTCACTTGGAAACATAGGTATATCGATAGGTTTGGTTGAATCCCAATCAATGAGATCAGGATGAATCAAAGATAGTGGATCATCAGGTTGTGTGAAATCGGCTATAGTTATTGTCATAATGGAGTGGTCCATAGGATCCGAAGTATGAGGTGGATCAATGATGATACTGTCCTCATGATAGTCTTGTTCGTTTAGATCTGACTCGGCATCACTAGAATCATGGTGACTTTGTAGTTCGAATTCGCGTGTTTGGGTCCCTGAACCTTGACCTTCAATTAGAGTTGGGGCGTACTGGTGTATTACATCAACCTCTTTGTCCCTCCAGAACTCATCATTGTAAATGGTGTCCCATTCATATTCAGCAGAGTTTGTGTCAGAATTGTTATCCAAGTCTGAACTATTGCCAAACATGCTTCTCGTGAATCTGAGCCTTCTTGCAATGTGAAGACAATGCCATGCAGTTGTTTGGATGTGCTTTCTTTGGAGTGAGTATCATAGCCCAATCCAGTTTTCTCTTTTGCAGCGAGTTCGCGGAGATGAATAGGTTCAACTACTCCTTCCTTCCTTTTTCCAATAGGACCTTTATCAGAGCCCATCTTCTACATGATTGAATACCCTTTTCCATATTTTTCCATGGGTAATTTGACATTAAAGACTGCTTCATCTTCATCTTTATAGAGCCAGTTTAGAATTTTTGTATCCTTGGGATTTTCCATGGGGATTTTTTCTGTGATGAATTGTCCATTAAATTTTGTGATTGGCTCTATTGGTGGTTGCTTTAATGTTGATGCTGCTGATATTTGATGTTCCATGATAGACGGTTGTCCATGTGATTGAGGTGATGTAGGTAAATTGGCAAGACAAAGAGAGCATTCTCCAACTCCATGGTCCTTGAATTTCAATTTCTTGTCAAAACTATTGGTTAATTGACTGATTTGTGTGTCAATCTTTAGAGAAGTACTAGCATGAGCTTCTTGATTGTTAGGAACCAAAGTATCGTGACTGGCCTTTATGTTGGCACAAGTTTGAATATTTGAATTATCAGCTGGTATCGTGATTTCCTATCCATCATAAGGAAACTTAAGACATTGATGATAGGTTGATGGGACAGCTTACATTTCATGGATCCAAGGACAACCCAACAGGATGTTATATGCAAGATCACGGTCCAGTACTTGATAGAAAGTATTCTTTATAACAGGGCCCACTCTGATTGGCAGCATGATTAGACCCTTGGATGCTCTTTCTTCATCATCATAAGCTTTTATGGCAATCTTTCTTCTGAAATCAATGGAGTCCTCAGAAAATCCTAAAGCCTTAACCAACTTCATGGTACAGATGTTCAAACCAGCACCTCCATCTATTAGAACTCGTCTGACACGAAACTTGTGAACCATGACTTCTAAGTACAATGATGAATTATAGGGATGAGTTATGGAAACGTCATCCTTTTCATAGAATGAGAGGCAAGTGGGTGAGGACAAGTGTCCTACCATGGCTTGAAATTGGTTCACATCCAAATCAGTGGATACATTTGTTTCGAAGAGGGCCTTTTCGAGAATTTCCTTATGGGCTAGAGAAATCTTCAATAGTTCCAAGATAGAAATTTGAGCGGGGGTTTTCCAAAGTTGGTTGACCAAATCATATTGATGTTGAGGTGGAGGTTCAGTGGATTTTGAAGAGGCGCCCTTTAAGACAACTTTAGCTTGTGCTCTTGTTGTTGCGTTGACTTCTCTATATTCCACCTTCTTGTTGACTTTAATGACATTTACCCGCTCGTTGTCTATGTAGAGATGGTTGATTATATGATCATCATTGATATGATTCACATTTTTTTCAGAAGACTCACCCTTTTCATAGTTGGGCAAAGGGTTGCAAAATGCTTGGTGTTCTGTGTTGGATTGTTGATGTCCTTCTATTGTAATGATGTCATTGTCGATTAAGTCTTGAATGGTATTCTTCAAGGCTTGATAGTTATTTGTGCAATGACCTTTGCACTGATGATAATCACAATAGTATGCCTCATTCCATGATGGAGGCTTTACATTGGGTTCATAGTTTCGTTGAGGCGGCAAAGTAATGACATTTTTGGCCATCAACTCTTTGAATGTGGATTCTAAAGATTGACCCAATGAAGTGAAAGTTCTTCTATTAGAGAAGAATGAAAATCTTTGTGGATTTTTATTCAAGGTGTTCCTTAAGGAATTGTGATTGTTATTGGTTCCTCAGTAACCTTGGTTGTTGGAAATCCCTTGATTGGGAGTAGAATGTTGATTTATATTGTTCCTTGGAGGGGGAGGATTGTTTCCGTGATTTGAAATCGAGTTGACATTGTAGTTGTGAATGCTTGGAGTACTGAGAACAAATGGTTTGGTCAAGACCTGATTCGCATCAACAACACCATCATTCACCACATTCTTGTTGCGAGTCCAGAATTTAGACTTATCCTGATTATTGTGATGGTTGGATGAGCTAGGATTGTCTTTGTCATGTTTTATTATTCCTCTTTTGACCAAAGCATTTTCAATGGTTATGGCATCTTCAATCATTTTCTCAAAAGGAGGATAATGTAAGTTCAAATGATAGCTCATTTTTGAATTTAAACTGTTAATGAAGGTAACCATCTTTTCCTTTTCAGGAACAAGACATGGATATCTGGCGAACATTCTTCTCCATCTCTGAAGAAACGTAATGAAAGATTCGCTAGGTTTTTGTGCAACTTTGCAAAGATCTATCATGGTGATCTGGTGTTGTATGTTGTAGGCATATTGTGATATGAATAGGTTGATTAATTCTTCAAATGTCCTGACAGGAGGTGTAATCTTTGATAGCCATTCCATAGAGTGAACTCCAAGACTCCTAGGAAACAATCGCATCAAGTAAGTGTCTTCGTGAGCGAATTCCAATGTCATGTTTCAGAAGTCTCTAACATGATCGATTGGATCCGATTTCCCATTATAGCGATCAAATTTTGGCATTTCACAATGTTTTGGAAAAGGAATCATGTTAAGACTTTGATCGAAAGGATAAGGACAAATTTCCTCTAGAGTATATTTCTTTGTGGTTGTTCCCCCTTGTAACTCTTTAACTTGTCCTTGAAGTGCCTTGATTTGTTGAGTCAAAGCACTAAGATTAGATAGGGGTGTCTCTTTAGGTTTGTTTTTCAAATTTTCAATATTAAAGTCATGAGGCAATTTAGCCCCTTGTTCGGCTAGATAGCGGAAATATTTTTCTTTATCTCATTGCAAGATCTTTTCTATGGCTTTGTGAAATTTTGGATCTTGCTCATCCTCTCTAAGACGTTCCTCATCTTTTTCCTTATCACTATCTATATGTGTTTTGTTCATGTCTTTGTATTGGTGGAACAGATTTTCTTCTCTGTTATATGTATCTTTGTCGAAAAGTGGATTACGATTCATGATGTAAAGAGGATTACTGCTTTCACCCTCTTCTTGAACGTTTTGAGTATGACCCTGTTGGATTTTTTCCTTCAATTTATTGAATTGAGATCTTGTGAAGATAGGCATATGATTTTGAAGAATTCTTCTAAAGTTAGATCCTAGTTTTGACAAGTGTGATGATGATGATATCTTGATCCGATAAGATGTGGAATCTTATGATATGATCTAAGATGTTCCTAATTTTTTGATTGTGGCTTCCAATGATGAAGGATGTCAGAATCCTGTTAGGGAAGTTGAATCAATAATTAGAAATTTGTTTGAGAGGTGCACTCTTAAAGATCTGATCTTTGTTTTCGAAGAAAGATTTCAAAATCACCTAAGGATTTGATTGGGATGTGAAGGATATTCTATAGAAGGTTGTGGTATGTTGTCAAATTCAAGAGGTTGGTTAAAATTATGCTGTTGAGATAGAGCTAATCTTTGATAATAAGCTCGTGAATCCAAAGGTTCTACAGCATACTCATCAGTGAATCCCCTAACAAAGTCTTGGTATCTATGAAGAAATCCTTGGTAATGAAGAAAGACGTGTCAAATTTTGTACAAGAATTTTCTCCTTTGCAATGTTTTCTTGTATCCTAATGGTTTCTTGGGTTTCATGATCCTATTGGAAACTGATTTTTTGCAAAAATTTGTTGATTTCCAATCTCTAAGCATGGGAAAAGTATTGAGAATGTTATTGGACCAAAGGTATGAATAAATTTTGAATGATTTCAGTTGTTGTTCTTCATGTTCATTTCGGATGATCTTTTTATCTGAATTAATGTGATGGAAGACACAACAAACATTTTGAAAAATAGTTGTTTTAAAGGCCCTACACTAACATGAAGTGTTCGATCAAGAAAATGTTTTCAACAAATGGTTTTCACAGGTTTAGCACATGAAATACAATTCAAGTAGACTCACTCTTAATGCTCAAGTAGGTCATTCTAGTAATCAACAACCCACATCTTAGAACTGCGTCGACTCACACAGCCGTGTCACCCCCGAAGGGGCGACCATGTTTTTGTCTTTTCCAGGCGCGTACTCAGAGTTACGGAAGTGGATACCGGATCCCCTGAGAAAATGGTCCTTGGCAGTTATATGGTGAGTGTCTTGGGGGCAGATTCTTCCCTCCCCTTACACTGTGATTATTAGAATGTTCAGAAACTGACTTCGGCTAGCCACTACACTAGGTTTGTAGTAAGGATTTCCGTTCGGTGCGGAAATAATAAACTCCCTCAGGAAACCTCCCAACCTTTAGAACAAAGGCTTTGGGGATGGTTATCTTGCACACTACCAGAAAAAGAGGGTTTCCCCAGATTCGCTTTAAATTTTATAGTGGGGCGGAATAGCCTGGCTTTGGCTTGAACCCACTTGAGTCATTCCCGTAGGGTGAGTACTTTTTCCCACTACGGCAGGCTCTCTAAAGGATGTAATTAAAGCAGTAAAAATTCATGAAATTGAAAAGGCAAGTCTGGTATTTTGATCACCCATTTAAGGGGAGAGCATAAACCTATTGCCACAAACAAAGCAAACAAAATGTTCATTTTAAAACCCAAATCACAATTGATCTAATCTAAGTGAAGATATTGCTTCACAAAAGAAAATTGTTCAATTTTAATTACAAGATCATTGTGTGGTGACTACCCTAGATTGATTCATTTTAAAATCCATGTCTATCCTAGGATTGATTCATTTTGATTAAGTGACTATCTTAGGATTGGTTCATTCCAATTAAGTTCCTACTGGCCGCGGTCGCGTTGGGTCCAGTCAAATTTTACTAAAGTTACAGATTACAGTTGCAGATTTTGAAAATCTATGCTAAAAAAATGTGCTAAAATAGACATTAAAAGTGCTACTAAATCACTAACGGGCGCTGCAGGATGATGAATGGGCGTTGCAAGATGATGAACGGGCGCTGCTAGATGATGAATGGGCCTTGCAGGATGATGAATGGGTGTTGCAGGATGATGAACGGGCGCTGCAGGATGATGAATGGGCGTTGCAGGATGATGAACAGGTGTTGCAGGATGATGAACGGGTGTTGCAAGATGATGAACGGGTGCTATAACAGTGTTAAAGGGCGCTAAACTGGGTGTGACTTGCGTTGAAGTGTGTTTATTGCACTAATACACTGTTTTAGTCGTAACCTGTCAGAAAAATCTGCAAAAAGATGTTAAAATTGGGGCAAAGGCCCCACGATGGGTGCTATTTTATGTGTGTGTGAAAAATGTATCAATTATGAATGAATTCAAACACATCAATAAGACATTATATCAAGGAAAACTGAAAAAGAAAACATAATGAACAAACTGTTACTGCAGCTTCCCCGAAATCGTCTTATTTCTCTCTAACTCCAGTGTTTTGTCTTTTCCAATTGCTCTAAGATTCAGCAGATCAAGCTCAAAAAAATGGATAGCTAAAGAACGAGATGTAAATAAAATGCATACTATGCTCAATGCAAGACTATGCTAAGAGGAAAATATTGTTGTGATGCTAAAAAGGATGCGAGTGCATAAGTTGATTGCGTGTATGTTCGTGTGTTCGTCGTGTGTATGCGAGTGTATGCAACTGTATGCAAGTGTATGCAAGTGTATGCATGTGTATGCATGTGTAACCAAAGCTTGGATTTGCACCAGTATTTATAGAGTCTTTGAAAGGATTCGATTGGCTGACATGATTAACGGCCCAGATTAAGCTTGTTAGAATGGACGGTGGAAGATTTTCGAAAGTGGAGAGGGAGATAGAAGGTTTCCCTTTTCCTTCAATTTTCGTCATTGAGATCCGAAGGGAATTTTCCATTTTGAAGAATGAGTTAAAATGAGTTTATAATTAAATAAAATAAATTTATTTAATTTGTAAGTGAAGATGGATATAGAAACTCGCATAATTAAATAAATTATATTTAATTATGTTTTAGAAGTGAATTTAGAGTGTAATTAAATATTTAAAAATATTTAATTATTTGTGGAGTGAGAAGAAAATATTAAATTAAATATTTAATATTTAATATTTAATTTAATTATGGGATGAAGAGAATATTCCATATTTGAATTTAAATATTCAACTTTTAGAATAATATGATAATCAATATAAATAAATTATGAAAATTTATTTAATTTAATTAAGAAGAATATGGGAAATGTCAATAATTAAATAAAGTTATTTATTTAATTAAAGTAGAAGAATTATAAGAATGAACAATATAAATAAATAATTAAATTTATTTATATGTAGATGACTTTAGGATAATTAATTAAATAATTTATATTTAATTAATTAACAAGCTTAATCGTGACCATTTTTAGACATATACAGTGCTCTTTTACACTAAAGTTATTAATAAGGCGAAGGAGTTAGTAACAGAAGTTCAACAGCTCAAAAAAGATCAAACTAGTCTCTTTGTGCTTGCTCAGGAAATGAAAGAATTGAACTCTATGGATGTGAAGATATTAATTGATGAGCAAATTGTGAATAATCCTAAGGAGCTAGACCCTTCCTAGTCTGTTTCATTAGAATGGAAATTGAATATGTATGATAATCTGGTGAAGGAAATTAATAATGCACTTGATATTGTATTTAAGGGTTATTTTTAGGTTAGATCAAGGTTAGCAAAGAGTAAGAAACCCAAAGAAATTACAAAGTACAAAGGAAGTAAACAAAAGAACGATTATACCAGCTAATCGTCGAGACCTCCATGATTCACCTTTGTAACACCTAACTTGTTGACGTATTTCCCTCAGATTGAACGTGCGAGCAATATGGAAATAAATGTCTAAGTCCTACATCAAGCTTTGAAGGATTTGATCAAAGTCTATGTCTATGGCTAAATGATTAAAATGCCTGTCTAAATATGTCAAAACCTAATGAAATATGTCAATAAATGCTACGATGCCTGCAAAAATGTCTATGTATGTCAATACGTAAGTGTGTAATCTAAAAATGAGAGGAAAATAGCATTTTATAGAAAATGCCATTTTGAATGGACGGACAAGATTGTCTTTTGACAGAGACCTAAAATCAGAGGCCCAGACTAAATCTGATAATCCCTAATCAGGGTTAGGGAAAAATCCTTAAGTGAGCGGTCGAGATTTCATCTAAGAGAATCGAATCGGAGGTGGAGAATAAATGAGATAATTAATTCAAAAATAAAGATTTTTGAAAATTAGGAAGATAAGAGTTGAACTGAAGATCAGATTTGGAAAATCAATAATCTGCCTAATTACTTGATTTTTGGAGGAAAGTTACCAATTTGAATTAAATTAATTCAAAATATGGATTTTGTGAAATAATAAATAATTGATTTTCAGATTATTTACCAAAATGAACTATCAGTTAAGAATGTGATGACATTTTAAATAATTTAATTTATTTAAAATGAGAGGAATATTAATTTTGACAATTAAATAATTAGAGATAATTATTTAATTTAGCAGATAAGATTAATTAATTAAATAAATTAATCAATTCATTTAATTATGACAATTAGTGACATATTAAATAAATAAATATAACTTATTTATTTAATAATCAGGAAGAAATGACTGAAGAAGGGTAATTACATAAATTAAGAAATTTATTTAATTAAGGGAAGACTTAGACAATTAATGATGTATTTAATAAATAAATAAAATTTATTTATTTAATAATCATGAAGAATAGAAGGACATGAATTAATTAAATAATTATGAATTATTTAATCAATAGTCGAATGTGGACGAAAGACATAATTAAATTTCATAATTATGCTAGGAAGAAAGCTGTAAAAATAGAGCTTACAGGCCTAGGTCATTTTTAAGTGTCTACATTATCCCCCTCTTTGTCAGAATGTAGCATGTCGCATTGTGACAAAGAAAATAAGTCAAAGCCATGCCCCAGTGACGGTGTAGAGTATCAATGGCCCCTCGGGAAATTTTTCAAATTTTGGGTCGGCGGCGAAAAAATTTGGAAAGGGTCCCGATAAGTCAATTTGATGACTAGAAAAACAATGGCGCAGACGGTTTTAGATTCTGACATGTTTAAGGCAGCCAACGAGGTGGTCAAAGTTGGTCAAATGAGCCCCCAGTAATAACCTAGTTGATAAATGCCATTTTGACTTTATAAATAGCTTGAGAAAGAGGTAAAAGTCAATTCATTCTTACTATTTACTTTGCAAATTTTAAGAGCTCAGAGCGAAAAGGAGTATAGCGAGAATGGTGATTCCAGTGACAGAGCATCATGGCGAGATCGTGCAGACTTTCAAGTGGCTAGAGGGCCAGAGCAAGCGGTATGTACCCCTATCCTCCTTTGTAATTTTTTTGTTTTGCATGCCAAAATTAGGTTTCTAGGGGAAACAACGAATGCGTCGCAACGCATATGCGTTCGCGTAAGCCACATTTTCCTTTGTGTTCAACGCATT
Source organism: Sequoia sempervirens (assembly GCA_007258455.2). NCBI lineage: Eukaryota > Viridiplantae > Streptophyta > Pinopsida > Cupressales > Cupressaceae > Sequoia > Sequoia sempervirens. Next base: position 163,906 of record VDFB02275068.1, read on the forward strand.
TGATGCATTGTGATGCAAGTGCAATGGTAAATTAGGCGAAGCCGAGATTTTGCGCTGCATTTGCCAAAAACTGCGACGCATTCACCTTTTTGAGTCGCATTTGAAGGCTGGAATGCCGCATTCGTCATCTTGCGACAGAATTTCCTATTTAAGCGATGCATTCACGCAGAACGACGCTAATGTCAAATTTTGTGACGCAAATGCTCTAATATGACGCAATTGAGCAACCAAACGATGCAATTGTTATGTTTCGACGCATTTGAAGTACGAAACGACGCATTCATTTTTTTTTACGCATTTGCAGTCAACACGATACATTTGACTTTGACTTTGACTAGGGCTGATTTTGATGTTTGTGAAAGTTTAAATTCTTTTGATAATACTGACAGTTGTGCAGAAGGTATTGACGCATTTTTTGGCTTTGTGGAGAGGTAGCTTGCCCCGATATACACACGAGAGAGTAGACCGACGACCTTCAGGTTTGCTGATCAACTGAGCCCACGAGAGCGGCGACGATTGATGGCCCTTGATTTGTACTATGTCACCTATATGCCTACTATTTGGGCAAATAGGGGACTCCTGAACTGCACTATGCAAGCGTTGGCATTCTGAGACCTATTCCTTCCACCTACCGATAGGTGAGGTGACCGTTACTCTAGAGGACATGTATCACATTCTACGAATGTCGATTCGAGGAGAGCGGATCATCTACGACCCTCGCCATGGTGAGAAGACTTTCTGGGCATACTATCAAGATGAGGGTGCAGGACCCGGCATCCAAGGATACAAGATCCGATGGGAGTTCATGGCGGAGCACTATGCTCCTTTTGATGCCTTCCTAGCAACACTCATTGGTGGTATTTTGATTCCTGACCGTCGAGGACATGGATTCCCTATTGGCTGGGAAGACGTCTTGGTTGGGATGAGACGTGACAGGATAGTTTATTCCTGGGGCCCGCATTTATTGGGCACATTCTACCATCAACTGCATGAGGTTGTTTACTGAATAGCAGAGAGTATCTCCTGCGGGACTACCTTGATGATGATTTGGGCTTGGGAGCACATAGCCATATTTCATCCGCCAATTCAGAGACCACATCTAGTCGAGGGGATGCCCTACGCCTATTATTATGTCGGTGCCTTACAGCAGACATGGATGGGCAAGACAGGTTGGTGGCGGCATCAAATTGACATGATGGTGTTCTTTATCTAGCAACCATACAGAGACTACAAGCAGTGGGACGATGAGGATGACCACATGAGCTTATGTAGATAGTACCACTACTTGATTGGAAGAACGGTGTAGAGTTCACTAATTATAGAGATGTATCTGCCGTAATGTGTCCTTAGGCTGTTTGGAGAGCAATAGGGTGTACCTACAGGGACAGCTGAGTACGCACAGTCTTCTAGAGAGTATGCTTAGGGGCCAGCCATTCCAGTAGCCTTCGCAGAGAAACAGATTGATGGGCTAGGAGCCCAACCATGTGGATGGAGAGGTTGGGTTGCTGATCCCGGGACCATAGTAGACTACGATCTATTGTGGTAGGCACATATACCAATGCCATTGACAGATCCTGATGGGCCAGTACCTGTGGATAGATGGTCAATGATACCTCGTGTGCCGAGAGCCAGGTGAGGAGGCAGGGACAGTGGTAGGGGCAGAGGTAGGAGGAGAGATGGAGGCCAGGACAGAGGCAAGGGGAGAGATGGAGGCTAGGACAGAGGCAGGGATGGGGGTAGGGACGGAGGCCAGGGTGGAGATGACGGAGATGATGAAGATGATGAAGGAGATGGTCAGAGGCAGAGGAGAGATGGTTAGGGACAGGGTCAGAGGGTGCACCCACGTGTCGCAAGGGTAGCATTAGATGTTATCCCCGAGGTGGCCGAGGAGGGGGAGAGAGAGGAGGATGTGGCCGAGGATGTGGTTGAGGCAGAGGTGGAGGTGGTGAGATGGGAGGAGGATGTGGCCGAGGTGGAGGTGGAGGTGGAGAGACGAGAGGAGGAGCAGCCAAGGCAAGAGGAGGATGCGGAGGTGGATGTGCCCCGAGATGAGGGAGTCGGTGGAGAGGATGTGATAGAGGACGATGATGATGACGATGATGCCATTGATGAGGCTGAGAAACTACTCAGATTTAGGATGGTGGAGGGATAGGAGGAGATACCATCCACCTCGGTGCTGCCCCATGATGCCACGACAGACCAAAGGGTGGCCGACCTTCAGAGGAGATTAGATGAGAGTGTGGCACAGGTCCGAGCACTACAGTCAGAGCTAGAGGTGGCTCGGGTAGAGCGGGATCAGGCAGTGATCCATCAGTAGGACTCAGCTCAGTGGTGTGTCAAGTTTGCAGCCTTATGTATAGGACCATCTGGGGATATGGCTTGTGAGCTGGCCAGGGTGAGCACGAGGTTGGGTCAGTATAGGACATTATATGAGCAGGCAGTGCCTCCCAAGCAACGAGATCCTACATTGTCGTAGTCACAGACGAGGACAGGCAGTGGCCACCGATCAGGGAGTGGGAGTAGTAGCAGGACTCATACAAGTGCAAGAGGGTCTACCTCATCAAGGCACACATCAGGGCACAAGTCCCACCACTCACGCAGGCACGCCTCGAGTCACTACTCTAGCCACAGTCACGGGTCTACTAGTTCAGTGCAAAGGTCCGTACAGAGGCAGCCACCAATGGTAGATTCGTCTACTTCTTAGAGTCTGGCAGCAGTGACGTCACCGGTGTCCATTACCATGGAGATGATGTCGTTAGTGTCAGTTCCATTGGTTGCACAGGTAGAGGCTGCTACAGGTTCGCCCATCATTTCAGTGCCAGTCATAGAGCTCCAGCCACCACACTCTTTGCCACGAGGGGATGATGAGAGTCTACCCTAGGGGCATGTTTGTTATTATGACACATTATGTATATATTATTGAGCCTGCGAGCTCCATTTTTGGGATATTTGTTGACTCTATCCTGTGACATTGTATATTTTTGAGATGGTATTATATGATGATGTAGTTTTGATGTAGCCTACATGTGTGTTATGTGATGTTCTTTGATTTATGCATTATGATATATGTGATGTATGATGTTGATTTATGATGTATCATGTATGTCCTATGATGCTTACTTATGATTATGATGCCCTGATGATGATAATGATATGCATAATGTATTTATTAAATGGATGCCATGTTGATGGTTCTGTTAATGCAATGTTTGTGATTATGTATATGATTTAATGCTATAGATGATGTATGTATGGACCTAATGCAATGTTTATATGATCATGTATGCACTTATGTTTTTGGATGTCACAGGATATCATCGTGAGATGGATGAGAGAAGATGACCAGACTGAAGAGAGAAGATGACCAGACCGATGAGAGAAGATGACCAGACCGAAGGAGATGCATGTTAGTTCCTAGACCAAATCCTTCAAAACTTTACCGTAGGACTTTAATATATATTGCTCTTAATCATCATTGGGCAGACTGTTGTAATGGCCAACAAACACCATGATATGACATAGATCAAGGTGTGCAAGGTCGTACCATCACATAAGCCAAGCAGTCACAGACAAGGATGATCATGACTCAAAGTAGAGTGTGATTGCCCCAGTCTTTTTGTCATAATCAACCACAAGCAAAAAAGGACAAGGACAATTCATGAAATGGCTCTGACTCTTTCAGGGTCAATAGTGATTCATTGCTTTAACACTATGTGTCCTAATAATTTCCCTTCATGAACAGCAAAGATACTCTTCTTTGGATTGAGAGAGATACCAAACTCTCTGCATTTTTCAAAAACTTGCCTAAGATGTAACAAATGTTCATCAGCATTCTTGGAATAAACTGTAATATCATCTAGGTAAATCAGTATAATCTTGTTAATCAAACTTTGAAATTCCATGTCCATGACCCTCTAAAATGTGGCACCAGCATTGGATAAACCAAAAGGCATCATTTTGTACGCCATGGTGCCCCATTTAGTTGTAAAAGTGGTTTTGAACTGATCTTCCTCTTTAACCATTACTTGATTATAGCCAGAAAAACCGTCCAATAAGGAAAATCTTTCAGAGCCAGCAACTTCTTGTAAGATTTGTTCCATGGAGGGTAGTGGGTAGTGGTCTTTCAGAGAGGATCAATTAAGATCCCTAAAGTCCACATAGAGCCTTATCTCACCACTTTTCTTTCTAACTGGTAAAAGGTTAGAAACCCATGAAGTATGCTTGATAAGAAAGACAATACCCCCCTCAACTAGTTTAGTCAGCTCTTTAATCATTAGGGACTCAAGTTTAGGGTTCAAGGGCCTTTGCTTCTGTCTTACTGGCTTAGCATCAGGTTCTAACTCAATCGTGTGTTGAGCAATGTGGGGATCGAATCCTTTCAAGTCCGAATATTCCCAAGAAAAGACATCATAGAATTCTTGACATAAAGCAACAAAAGCTTGTTTATCTTCATGTGAACAAATTTTCCCTATCTTAAGAAGTTTACCTTTAAAAATTTCTAGCTCTTCATAATGTTCTTTGATTTGCAAGCCAGATTTACCCCTTCTAAGCTGATCATCAGTACTGAAAATTGACTCTAAGGTAACAAGACTTTTGGGTAACTTATTTGTCTTTAGCTGTATGACCTGATCACCATATTGTTGCTTGATTTTTGCTTGATTCACCATGGAGAACTGATCTTCTTCGAGAAAGAGAGAAAGGATCTGCTCATCACTGTCAAAAAATTGCCAGTGAATGTTGTTGTCAGGAATTGATCATCTGACTACAACCTTCACATACTACTGCACCTTCTCTTTTCTAATGTCATTTGGAATATCAAACTATGCTCCAATGGCTGCAAGTCTGTCAGCATGCTTGTTCTGATTTATTGGAATAGACACTAAGTTAAAGGCATCAAAATCTTCGAGCATGTTCCACACTCTGTTTCTATAAGACTTCAGTGCATCCTTTTTAGCAATATTCAGGCCCCTTACTTGGTTAACAACTAGTTCGTTGTCCCCATAGACTTTCAAGTTGGTTATCCCTCTCTTCCTTGCCCACTCTAGACCTTGAACAAGGCCCTCATATTCAGCAGTGTTATTGGAGCATGCGAAAGAAAAACGAAATGCAGAGTAGTACCTATCACCTTGTGGAGAAATCAAAATTGCACCTCCTGCTCCATTCTTACTTATGGAACCATTGAAGAACATCTCCCAAAGTCCACCTAGCGGTTGCAACAACTGATCTGCATCTTTCTCCAAGTTTGGAATCTCTTTGTCAGGCTCAAGAATGACATAGTTACCCATACCAGCATCTTGAATGAGGTCCTCAGGACTGTCCAATACATTTTCAACTACCCATTCATGCAGCAGTACATTAGGAATAGCTTCTGATTGGAGTTGTTGCGCGGCAACCAGCTCATTGTCAGAAAAAAAAAAATACAATTTGCATTTGCAGCGAAAGGAGCAGTATTGATGGGACTTGGGTTATATGGTTCAATGTGATCCTTAGCCAATCTTTCAGATTTAATGGTAACCTTGGTTCCATATCTTGTTCTAAATAGCATATGTGACCAGTCAATTGTCACGTAACCACCTATTTTGGCCGTAAAGTCTCTAGATAGATACAAGGAAAAGAAAGGTGGGAGGTCTATGACACATATGTCTTGAGGAACTAAAAAATTTGGACAAGCGTGGAGGGTGAGGCTTAAATCCTTGATAATACCCAAAGTATTAACCGAAGTACCATCCAATTGGATCACTCCCTTCTCTAAAGGCTGGTATTTTAGTCCAAGTTTGTCAGCAATCTATTTTGGCATGACAGAGCTACTAGCCCCACTGTCTACCATACAGTTATGAACTAACTTGTCACCTATGATCACTGACATGTAAAAAGGAGGTGGTTTAGCTCTCTTTTTTGTCTCCTTACTAGGCTATTGATCATTTCCCTGAGGACTGTTGGTTAACACAGCTCTAACTTGACTTATTGGGGACTCAGATTCGTCAAACATCTTCAAACCTAACAAGGTTGATTGTAACATATCCTTTTGACCTGGGATGGCTAGTGAGTCCCACATAGACATTGTAACATTCATTTTTTTCATACTATCAAGGATATTATAAGGTACAATTGGATTTACTTTATGATGTACCTTTATACTAGTATGATCAGCTTGCGGGTGTGACTGCTCCTTGTCTGGGAGTTGTTGATTTCTTTGTGAACCACGAATTGCTTGAGAGGTAGATGGCTCTACAGTTGCGGCCTTTCCTTTTTCAGCCGCTTGACCAAGCTCAAAAGCCCTTTTCTATGCCCTGGTGTTAGCTACAACTAGAGAACTATCTTCATTCAGTCCACAGAACTCTTGACCTTGCCAATTAAGTAGGGTGTCATCATTACTAAGCTGATCCTGGTGTTGTGAAGTTGGATCATTAAGTGCCTGTTGCTGTGAACTCAAGGTATTTTGCACCATCAATGCCTGATTGATGAGTCCATTTGAGCAAGTGGCTTGATTATGAGGTTGGTTACAAGGGTAACACCACTCATAGTTTGCTGCTAAGTTGTTTTGGGTAGGAACTAGCTCTTTGGTCGCACTAACAGGGGCTGGAGCATAGGCCTGAAAAGGCCTTGTGTTCACATTTTGTCTTGGGCCCTGATAATTGCCCTGGTACTGCTGTCTATTTCCCTGGAATTGTTGTTGTTGACCCTGAAAGGGCTGACTTGGGGCTTGATTCTGCTATTGATAAGGCCTAGAATAGGACTGTTGCTTTTCTAAGTTCACCAACTTGTTTCCAAAATTCTGTAAAAGACTTTTGAACTCTTGTAACTCGTGTGATGAGCCTGAATCAACACTCTCTTGTCTACCAACGACTGGAACAGCAGCTGGCAGTGTTGGTACAGCTAGTAGAGGTGTGAAAGGAGGTATTTGCAAAGGGATGTTTGCATGAATCTCTGGGAAAATAGGCATTGGTGGCCTAGGAGAAATTTTACCAGCTTGTATTAAGTTGTTTTCAGCTCTGATAGCTATTTCAAAGGCATCTAGTAAGGACACTCCTCTCATTGATTGTATCATGACAGCTATGTCACTGTTAAGAGCCCTTAAGAAATATAAAAATGTGTACTCTGGAGGTGGCCTCACCGTTGCAGGGATTCTATCCCAAGTTCTTTGGAATCTAAAGTTAAAGTCATTCATCTTCTCTTGTGGAGCTCTCTTAATTGTAGTCAGTTGTTCTAATAGAGACAAGTTATCAGACCTGTCTTGAAACTGCTTATGCAACTTGTCTCCAAATTCGTCCCATTTTGCAATTGAACTGACCGGTAGGCTCCTATACCACTGCACAGCTCTTCCTTTCAGTGAAACAACTAGCAATCTTACTGCAACATCCTCTTGAGTTATGTGATGGACTCCACATAACGAGGCCACATCTCTCATATGTTCAATTGGGGTAGTCTGGTCTTCTCCCGTGAAAGTTGGCAGACTCTTCAGGGCTGCCATTGGGATGTCATTATGCTGTGTCAAATTCAAGGGGCTCCCTCCATTAAAAGTAACGAAGGGTTGATTCCTTGGGGTGGCCATTGGAGGTATCTGAGGTTGGTGTATCGGTATTCTAGATGAAGCTAAGGATGAGATAACAATGTGTGATCTCACAGATGGAGGAGTGGATTGAGTCCTTCTGGAATAAATAACTATTGTTCCCCTCTTCTTTGTCGCTCTACCTTTTCTTCTCAGTGGTGACAGCTGCAAATATTCGAAGGGACCTGAGTTTCCTCTTGTTTGAACCTTTCTCATAAATTGTAGAAGGCATTGCTTTCTAGAGTTCTTCCCTCTTGTGGAGTCGCCAAGTATGCCAAAGGACTTCCGTAAAGTCTGGAATTCACTGGTTGCATACTAAACCAGTAGTTCAATTTAATTTTCATCCCACCGGGCGTGCCAGAAATTGTTGTCACCTAGAAATGCACCATGATGCAAAGTTGTCAAACTGAGCTTTCTAGTGAAACATTGGATCACTCCAAGGCTATAGGTCACCTGATGTTGGAGTGAACCTCCAGAGAAGGTCGGCTTCCTTTGGTGTCACCTAAATTACTGATTCTTTGAAGGGAAAAGGGAAAGGAGAGTACATTTAAAAGTAAAAATTAACTCTAAGGTGATACACCGGATTGATGAGAAATCATAAAAATGAAAACAAGATGAAATACACCGAGGAAAACTAGACTGTAGCTGCTCTACTTACTCAACATAACCCCATTTAGTCTTATGCATCACTCTTGGCAGGTTTGATCTACATACATATCTCAAGAAGGAAGGAACAAACTTCACAACTTTGTGGTATGAATGCAAATTTAGTAAACACTGTTAAAGAAATGCATACATAAGCTAACTTATAGAAATGAGAGTGGTATGAGCATTAATACTTGTTTTCAAGATTAACTCTGTTTCACATTCCAGATTTCAATTTTAGTTACAGAAACATACATTAATTGAGAAAGGATTGATGAAAAAATCACTAACTCCTTTGAATGCATAATTCCAACTATTTACAAAAAGGAAAAAAAATGCCTTATATACAAAGAGATATCGGCCCCTTAGGGCTTACAAAAATATTGGGATCAGAAAGATCAATCCTCAGATCTTTTGATTGAGAATAAATGTAGCACCCCTGCATGTCCTAGCTATGAAGAGTCATCCCCGAGGGATCCTTCTTTATATATTCTTTAGCTACTGCATTCAATAGATTTCTCGTTGACTTTACTAGTAGGGTTAATATTATAAGAGAATAAATTCTCTATATCAATCAATTTCAACGAGACGAGTATGGTTATTTAAAATTCTACATATGAACAGATGATGGCTTGTCTCTTCTCACCATGGGTTCTATCACTTTTTCATTCTAGGTTAGACCAAGTGCATGGAAAATGTGTTCTCTATCATAATTGAATCAAAATTATTCTATATGAATTTTTGCATTCCATGGCTAACTTCTATGGAAAAAATCACCCTCATGGTCCATAAAAGCCTAAATTTTCCACATGAGACTGTAGTGAAAATTATCTAGCATACTAAATACAAACCACTGTGTCTCATGGAAGCTTATCACTTGATCATTTATAGACTTCATCTCTAGCCCTTACAACTTCATGGAGATTTTTTATTCAAATCAATATTCAAATTTCAAATTGTTTCATTTAGGGCCCTTTTCTTTAGCACCTTCTTCTTCCTCCCGTGTGGTCATTCCTCCTTTGATTACACAACCATTGTAGTTTGCTTCTATTCCTATGCCTACCCTTGTGGTGGATAAAGACAAACATTCTCCATCAATACAACCTCTCATTGCTCCTAAGGTCTTATATCCTCTAGTAGTGCCTTGTGTTCCTCCACCTATCACTATGAAAAAACAAGGAAAGACAACCATATTGTGCAAATCTTCTCCCCAAGTCTTCAGTCATCTCTTGTTTACCATTATTGCAAGACCTACCCCTATGGTAGGAAAGGGAAAGAAAAGTTCTATAGGATGGTAACCATTCCATATACTAATAGAACCTTTCCCTCTAGTGGTACCTCATATTCCTCCACCTATTTATATGAAAAAAAGAGGAAAGGTACCCTCCAATGTAGGTTCCACTATGTGCGCCCTAGATATCTCAACCTCCACTTTCTTTGACTATTCCTCCTCCCATTCTAGATGTGAATATAGTCCTACAAGAAGATAAAAGATATCTTAAATCCCTCCTTCTATAGCTACATATAATTCTCATCAATAACATAACTTTAACATCCTAATAAAATTATTGCTTCAAGCCAAGATGATCATGGGTCTAGATTGTCTAGGTTTCATAGTTTTGAGTCATCTTGTGGTTCATCACATATTTCTCATTCAAATTATTTGAGAAAACTTAAGCATTAGATATTTAGAAACCTCAATTATAGGTATATTTAGTAGTTGAGTACATAGGATGTGGTACTTGGTCTTCCTATAGTTTCATGCATAGAGGGAGTTTGTCAAGATTGTTTCCTTGGAAAATATCATATTTTCCTAAGGGTAGGGCCCATTTTGCAACTACCTTACTTGATTTATTTCATAGTGACATTATGTTATTTCCAACTCTTTCCTTTTCAAGAGCCAAGTATTTTTCCACCTTCATTGTTGATTACTCTCATTGCACATGGGTGTACTTTCTTAACTATAGGAGTGATGTTGTCACCATTATCAAGACTTTCAGAGTGTTCGTAGAGAAGAAATATAGGTATTCTATTCAATCGATACATATAGATAATGTGGAGGGATATGTGGACTAGGCCTTTCAATTATTACACTAAGCATAGTATTCATCATTAATATTCAATTCCCCACACTCCTCAACAAAATAGTGTCATTGAAAGAAAGAATAAATCACTAAGTGAGATTAAAAAAAAAGTGTATGATTCACCCACATTTTATTTCCCCATCCTTGTGGGCCAAAGAAATCAATTTTACCAACTATATTTAGAATTTCACTCCCCATAAGGTAGTTTAGAATATCACTCTAAAGGAGGCTTGATCCAATATCAAGCCTAGTATTTCCTTCTTCAAGGTATTTGGTAGCAATTCTTGGGAATTCATACTATATAGTTAGTGTAAGGAAATGAAGAATAAGGTACAACCATTCATATTTTTGGATATTGTGAGGATGCGGAGGCTTACGATTTTTGAATTCAACCATTAGAGATGTTTAATTTCAAAGTGATGCTCAATTTGATGATATTTTCACATAGATAGATCCTCCATCCAGTTTTTCTTCCTCACTACCTACTTCTCCTTCATTTCATGAGGATTCCTTTGCACTTGAGGGTACTTCAAATAATGGTCATGTTCCACAACCACCTCTACCACCTACACCACCATCTCCACCTCTTAATACTCATATTTTTCCTAGATGGGCATACAATACTATTGAGGTTGTTGGATTCTCAAATGGTGATCCTATGAGTTCTCTTTGCATGTCCTTGCATACTTTTGAAACTTAGCTTATTTTGATTCATGCTATATCTACTAATCTACAATTTGTTTTAGAGGCTTCTAGTATTTTAGAGTGGGAATGTGCTATAGTAAAGGGGTATTCTTCTTTGTTGAAGAATAACACATGGGACTTGGTTTCTCTTCCTAAGAGAAGAAAGATGATTTGGTGCAATTGGGTGTACTACACCAAGTATGTAGTTGGAAATTCTATTGAAAGACATAAGGAATATCCTGTAGCTAATATTTTTTCACAGGTTGAGGGTATTGAATACTCTAAAACATTTTCTATTCTAGCCAAGATGTATTTTGCTCACCTTGTAATTTCTATTATTTCTTATCAAAGATGGCTAGTTTTCCAAATGGATGTGAAAAGTGATTGAGATTACAAATGATATTCATGAGGATTTATACATAGAGAAATCTCTATAATTCATACATAGGAATCTTCACTTTTTGGGGGCTTCAATGTTCTTTTCTGGTCTCAAACAAGCCCCTCAATTTTGGTATGAGAAGATTGATGGTTTATTTCTTGCATCTAGTTTCACCCATTATCACTCAGGTCACACAATGTACATTAAAATACATGAAGATGATATTTGATACTATTCTTGTATGTATATTATTTGATGCTTAGTATTAGCCCCTCATTCATGCTTCAAGATATTCAACACACTTTAATGGAGAACTTTGACATGATTGATCTCAAACTTATGTATTATTTTCTTGGTCTTTAGGTTCTACAGTCTATTGATGGTATATCCATATACTACTAAAAGCATGCCATTGACTTGCTTCATCATTTTAGCATGACTAATTTTAAGCATGCTCCTACACCAATTTATTCTAGTTTCACTTAGATACCACTTGCACCACACGGTTGTGTTGATGCTACTTTGTATAGACACTTAGTTGGTAATCTTTTATATTTGACACACACTCATCTTGATATCACCTTCACTATTGGGTCTGTCTCTTACTTTTCCCATGATACTCATGAGTCATTAGAAGGAAATCAAGAATATTTTTAGATATATTTAGGATGCCACACATTTTTGCATTTAGTACACACCATGAGCTTCATGCATAGTAGGCTTCGTTGACTTAGATTAGGTAGGTGATTTTGACTCATGGAAATCCACTTCTAGGTTTTGTTTGTCTTGGTTCTAGTCTAGTTGATTGGTCTTGCAAGAATAAAATTGCTATTGCATTATCATCTACTAAGGTTGAGTATTGAGGTTTAGTACTTTCCAACCAAGAGGTTTTATGTATGTAGAAATTTATGATAAAGGTTGGTCTACCACCTAATCATCCTATTATTATTTGGTGTAATAACCAAATTTCCATTTGAACTTCATGTATCATAATGGAGCATTAAAGGATAAAGCACATCAAGATACATACATTTCAAAAAAAATCCATGATGGTATTCTCTCCTTAGAGTATTTGTCTACTTACGAGCAAGTTGTTAACATCTTTACTAAAACTTTATCATCACCTCACTATCTTGAGTTGTGACATATGCTTGGGGTGAAGGAAGTTGTCTTTGTGGGATCTTGTGTCCTTCTTTGTATTTAGTTCTTTTTTAGAGAGTATTTTTTCCACAAGCTTTTCTCCTTTTCTCTATTTGTGAAACTTTTTTTGAACATGAGTACCTCATTAATCCTTGTTGTTGAGACTCTCTTTTTTTATTGGCTTTCTCCCTAAGTACCACTTAAGGGTGATGTTAGTATGAAAATAGACATCACCTCATAGACACATGAAAAATTTCCTCACACTTGTCTCAAGTGTTCTACATGTGTCACACTTCTTTGAGATTTAGTCAATGGTTCACTCTCAAATTTCTTCTTCCTCCTTGTCCTACATATACAAGGATTTTATTAAAAATTGCTCATTCATTTTATGATCTTTTTTAGTTTTTCATTGTGCACATTCATTTTCTAGAATTTATTTTATTGCTGCTCCAATAGTTGCATGATGTTGAACCAGCTAGCATTTTGAGTTATTGAAGAAAGGTTGGAAGCCCTTGAGACCACAAAAAGTGAGGATTAATTATAGATCAAGATTGCAATGGTGCTGAAAGAATAATTTAGGAACCATGAAATCTAGAGGCTTCTATTTTAGAATAACTAAGTGTGAAAGATAAGCTTGTTAGGGCATTGATGAGAGTAGAAGGTAAGGTGAGATTTGATCTATCTTGTTATTTAGGAGGATTGAACCTTGAATAATTGTTTGATTGGATTAATGATTTGGAGAAGTCTTTTTAGTTTGAATATATTAAAGAACCTAATATGATCAAGAATTAAACCTCTAGATTCAAGGAACATACAACTATATGGCTATATTATGTGTAGAAAGATAGGGTAAGGAATAAAATCCAAGAGATCTATAAATGGCATTGGATGGTGGACTAGCTGAAGGGGAAAAATTATAATTATAATTGCAATTTTTGAAAAAATCCTATAACTTGAGGCAAAGAGGAATGTCTGTGAAGGAGTACACCGAGGAATTTTAGAGACTCAACATCAGCCAAGTCGCCTAGAAAATGACAGAGGTGTCTCAATATTTGAATGGGTTACAAATTAAATTAAATATGATATAATTGTTATCAATCCAATTAATCGAGGGTTCCCACCAAGACATGCTAAGAGTAGAAGAGAACTTTTTTTAAAATTAGTAGAGAGCACATGGTAAGGCAAATAGAAGAATGAAAAAATAAAGAAACAAGTAGTGAATTTCATAGGAGACTATAACATCTAGTGGGAAAGCTTGAGAATTTAGACATGAGAAGACCTCCAAGAAAGGGGAAGGTTGAGTATACCAAGGAAGGACTTCCTATGGTACTTACTATAGATGCAAAGAAACAAGCCATAGGACATTTAAATGTTTGAAAGTGGAGAAAGAATAGGTATACCATAGTGATGAATTGGTAAATGAGAAAGAGAGTGTAACACCTAAAGGTGGAGAAAACTTGATGTTGTGCAAGGTCTTGCTAAAATCACTAAGGAATTTGGAGGACCATGGCTAAGGAAGAGCATATTATGCGCAAAGTGTGAATCAAGTGGAAAATTTTGTATGATCAAGCATAGACGGAGCAAGTACATATAACTTAGTTTCCACTAAGATGGTAAGTAACTTGAAATTGAAAATGGTACCACATCCTAATCCTTACCATGTTTCATGGTTGCAAAAGGGTCAAATATTATTGCATGAGTGAGCAATACCTAGTACTATTTCACATTGGAGGCTATACATATGAGATTCGATGTGATGTGATTCATATGGATGCATATCATGTGTTGTTGGGTAGACCATGTTAGAATGATTTTTGTTTCATCAATGATAAAAGAAAGAACACAATTATCATCATCAATAATGGAAAGAAGTTTTAGTTGAATCCATAAAAGGTCAAGGAAGAAATTATAGAGAGCCATATGATGTTCCTGTTGACCAAATAATTTTTTAATGAAGCTAAGAGTTATAAGAGTGTTATGAATTTATTGTATAAGAGGAGAGCAAGTGACATTGCTCAAAGGAGTCAAAGATATAATCTCTATTAAAGGAGTTTAAGGATATCATGGATAATGTGTTGACCTACATCTATCCTTATTAAATGTAATGTTTTTATTTATTGTATTAACATTATATTTACCTAAATTTATTTCATAGGTAATGTTTTGTGTGTATGCTCATTGTAACTTTTAAAAAAATATTACTCTTCACTTGTGGTCTTGTCTTATGAACTATTTTTTTATCCTTTCCCACTTCCATAGTCTTGCAATAATATATTCTATTTTGCAATTCCCATTGCTACCTTGCAGTGACTCCTTAACACTTGTTCTTTCCCATTACTAATACTGCATGTGCTTTTGACCTATCTATTTTCAATGTAAAGTAAATGTAGGTTGTCTATCTCAATTGATATATTTATAATGGGTCCTACTAGAAATTCCTTCCTTAGGTTCATGATAGTTGCATATCTTACTATGACCACGTCCTATGATGTGGTAGTCTCCCATTACTCTCATGGTCTTTGTGATAGCGATGGATTTGAATTGGCCTAGGTTATGATGTGGTAGTCTCCCATTACTCTCATGGTCTTTGTGATAGTGATGGATTTGAATTGGCCTAGGTTTTTTCGTGACATCATGATGGTCATGTTCCTATAATTGCAAGTATGATACATCTTTAAGAACATGTTTCATAGAATATAATTTATGTAACATTAGGTATTATCTATGGTGGTAGTGGTGAATTTTATTCCTAATCCAATGTGGTTGTGGCAATTCATACACTTTGTAAAGCAATATTTTTATTGCAACAGAAGAGTTATATGTTGATAGCATTAGATTATTTTCCTATGGCGATCACCTTTTAGCTGAATATTTTTTCATGAAAGTATGGTGGTTGATGTGATTCTTGGTCTCTTATGTTGTAACCACAAATGTTGCATTGATTAGGTTTTGTTGGAATATAATGTTATTAGGCATCATACCTTTATAGAATTTATATATTGTTCTAATATAAGGTTATAAAACCTTATTCTTATTATAAGCTATTAGATTATTAATTATTTGCATATGGTTGTTTTGAATAGGTATGGAAGTACCATTTCAAGTATTTGGTCATCCCTCCTATATTTAACGAGCTTCTTTCTCATTGAGAAGATATGGAATATTGGTAGATTTGGTAGGATAAACAAACTTTTTCACTTTGCATAAGAGATTCATTGTTGGCCATGTGGAAGTGAGAAGTGGTATCCTTAAGTTTTTCTTATAATTTTATAGATAATTTTGTATTTTTTTATAATAGAATGATAATTTATGAAATTTTTTACCCATAAGGATTTTCCTCATATACATATTGTGTAATTTGATAAGTCTATACATCTTACAATTCTCATTTCATTTATTTTATATTTTATTGTAATTGTTAGTAACCTATTATCTTAATTTCTAGCATAGTACCATAGCAAGTTAAGTTATAACAATCATTTTTTAAAGTGTAAAGTTGATGAGATCCTTTGATTGTTTATTGCTTAATATTCTCATCTATACATCTAATCTATACATCTAAATTAGTATTATCTAGAGCAACATTTGATTTGATTAATTGATGGAGGGAGTACATGAGAGAAATCGGTATTATTCATTATGAACACAATTCATGATATGAGCGAAACTAAAATATTTATATAAAAGGGATGATAGGAGTTCTATAAAATCAAGATAGTATTATAAATGGTCACCTGAATAAATTCAAAGCAAAAGAAGCATGTCAGATCAATGATTACATCATAAAACAAGCACAATTTTGAAGTTCTAAAAATGTACAGATTCTATTCTACAAAACATCTTTAATTCGAAAGCAGATTCAAACTTCCTCAACATGTACAGAGCACAACTAAATTAAGGAAGATTAAAGAATCCAGAATTTCCAACGATAGTGCATAAAATTTCAGT
Source organism: Sequoia sempervirens (assembly GCA_007258455.2). Taxonomy (NCBI): domain Eukaryota; kingdom Viridiplantae; phylum Streptophyta; class Pinopsida; order Cupressales; family Cupressaceae; genus Sequoia; species Sequoia sempervirens. The sequence goes on from VDFB02275068.1 coordinate 180,335, forward strand.
ACACCAAAATTATAGAATCAGTTATGTTCTTCCATCCTGTCTCTGTGTTTTGCATTGTTGTCTGTTATTTTTGCCAGACTGCTCGGTTTGATAGTCCTTGAGAGGACTCTCGGACATGTCCCTACATCAATTTTGATGGCTAGGTTCATTGTCTTCAGATGAATTTCTTTCTCAAAGTAGCATTTCCAAGCTAACACTGTTTTGTCACACTGAACATTTCTATTATTGTGCTTGCTTCTTACATAGTTTTTGCTGCCATTTAATGTTCTCTCGAAACAAGTACATAACAATATCGGTACTGGATATTCATCACGTAGAGAAAGCATCCACATTTCTGAGTTCCTCCTAACAGTCAATATTATTTCCAAAAAGAAAATATTTCAAAATATTGATTCTGGATAATTTTGAGAGAAAGAAAATTGCATGAACATTACAGGCCACTCATCGTGGCCCTTCATCAGATGACCGATTCTCTACACAATTTAACTACTATAGATTGCAGAAGCTTGAAGCGTCTCTGGAAATATTTAGTCATGTTATAACAAAACTTGGGATTGCCCTACATTTACAAGTTCATCGTATAAGTCTATGATGCCTCCAGATAAAATGGAGCTCCTTCTAGCAATGCTTGCTCTGTTTTACCTCGTCTAGACAGATTTATAGAAAATTGGCTGCTTAGATATCATATTCTAAAGTTAAATTATTTGGTAAAGCCGAGACAAAGTGCTAGCAAACGTGACTTTAGAATAGATTAATGAAGATAAAAAGAACGGTCATAAACTTTTAGCAAAACAATAAATAGCAGCTTCAAGGTTTTTCAACCACTATGATTTAACAGAACTGCAACTTCCAATTGAATTAACAATAGGCCTTTAGGGCAATAAGATTGCATAGTACACAACTTTGAGAGGGAAGAAATCTGCCATAAATAGCACAATAGTATCTTTGAAGATTACAAAATATTAAGAAGGATTCCACTTCAGAATTAAGTGGGGCAATCTGTCAGACATCTCATCCTTGGTGTTTCCAGCTCAAGAAGCCTCATATAGAATCATTATCAACACCCCATTCCTGGCGTCAAACTTACAAACTGTACCATCAGATAAGAAGATATCACACAGAAGCAGCTACCGCCAATCCTGCTCCCAACATGCACTACTTCTTTGTAAAAGAAAGTGATCAGTTGAGCGTTGTCCTGCAAAAGAACCTTCCATTAAGTGGCCCAGGAAAATGTCCAATCCACATTAGAAAAACATCCAAAATTGGCTTTAAGCTCTGATGCTGATTTTAAATGGCTGAGACTCTTAAGAGAAACCCCACAAGATTGAGTACGTGCAACTACTCTTGAAAAAGGACTCTTTTCCAGGTAGGCAAGAATCATAGTGTGGCAAGCATAGAGCACATCTCAATAACTCTGCACGGATCAGTAATCTTTTCAATTGTTTTCTGACTTATAATTATTTGTAGATTTCAATGGCATTTGACCCAATGCTAAAGCATTATCAAAAAAGGATTACTAATTGTTAGGGTTAGGTGAGTGGTATATATCTGTACCTTGCCTCTAAAAGATTTATATCAGATTTTTAGCAAGTTAAAAGCACGCTTCAAGGTTTCAAGGGAGGGCCCTTGTTCCGAAGCAATGCTTTGTTATCCATGCAACTATTGTTCCCATATTCCAACTCCTTGAACACTGTCTTGTTAGTAACTTCATTGAAGCTATAAGTGCTCGATCTTCTGATTCATTTGGGAGTGCAGAAACCTTTGAGACAATAAGCTCAAAATGGAACTTCATGTCAACACAAGCAAAGTCCTCTCAAAGAAAAAGATGCTAGACTTCAAGGGGAAATAAGACACCAACTGTTCCAAAAACTCAAATGAATGAGACATTGGACCATTGGGATCATGTAAGTATAGTTCATTGGTGTGTTGTCAAGAAGCCTAATGGAGGAATTCATCATCAAACTGGTGTAATAGTGATGTTTCTAGATAGTGACCTACTTCTTTGATGCTTGTGAAGGTTTGGGGATGGCCTAGGATGTTTTGAAATCTTCGTTGACAGATAAGACATCTTTCTAGGTTTGGTTTTTCTTATCTTGAACCTCATAAATACAGTTGTGTTGGAGGGGCAAAATCAATGTGAAGATGGAAGCAGAAGTTGAATATGATTGCATATTTGGATTCCTCTCAAAAAGTTGTGGAATTTCAAAAAAGAAGGCACCTTGTTTCAAGTTCATCTGCAAAAGTTATGGCTTCTGGAAAACTAGATTGGAGAGGGTTGTTAAGTAGTGAATTCATGTTCACCAGTGGATAACTCATCATGGGAAGTGGCGAACATGTCCATCGTTTCAGAAAAATCATTCAAAAGCGGCAAACTTTTTCACCAGTAGAGCAGTGAACTCATCTCTGTGCAGGAAGTGAGTTAGCAATTGGAATACCAAATGATTTCTCTTCAATTTTGATGACTAATCTTCTATTTTCCAACCTTTGGGAAGCTTAGGGAAGGTCTTAAACACCTTCTCTAAATCTTATAAGCGATTAGACACTTTGATAGAGGGTGTTAGAGCCATTGTTAAAGAAAAGCATGTGTATGCAAGTCCATGTGAGCAGGGGAGTGCTTGTTGAGGTGTTCAGAGCTCTTTCAAGCATTATTGGAGCTTGTTGTGACCAAGTGGGGTTCATTGTCACTTTCGTGCTTCTATTTGCTTAGTGGAAAGAAAATTATTTGCTCCTTAGACTAGACTTTTTGACCCGAAATGTGTTTACTCCAGGGTAATATGTGGTGTTCCAGATTTATGCATGTTTGCTTTGTTTAATTTCCACATTGTTAATGGATAATATCTTTGTCAAGGTGTTTTGCATAGGTTAAATTGTTGATTTATCCATTTATTAATTGGATTAGATGCAAGCTGATGTTCTTTTGAGATACTGGCATCAAGGAAATCCGTTGCTTAAGTGCGGAGTGTGGCATAGCCACTTTGCAGATCACCAGCATATAGAATATGCAAATGTGCTATTTACAACCTACACGTCACTCCTATGGGCAATCTACTTTGTCTCAACTCTCAAGCTTTTCAAAGCAGAACATTTGGCAGGTTCCAAAACAAACTAAGCCTACAAACAGTTGCACACCTTGGAGAAATATATGGATGGTTCCCAACATGTTTGATAGAAATTAGAAATAAAAAAAGACGTCTGAAGCAAGACTCGATGGAACTAAAAACCTAAAAGATGGTTCTTCCCTACTCGCTTTTGAAAAACTTCTCTTGTTTGAAAAGGAGTCTACATCAGAAGGAAATGGAGTTCCAACCGATTTTGGAAGAAATGAAAATCTAGAGTATATACTACAAAGCACGAATTGAGACTATGCTCTAGGAAAAGAAAGGAAAGGAAAGGAAGCAATAGTAGAACTGGTGAAAAGCAGTATATTCGAATATGAACAGGAAGCAAGAGCAGAACAGTCTTTACAAGATCAACCCCATCAATCTCACGAACACATCAAACAGGGAAACTTTAAACAGAACAATTTCAGAGGATCCGTTCATTCAGAAAATGATAGATTCTCATAGAAAAAGGAACAGAAGCCTATGGAAAATATTTCATAAAACGTTCCTTGACCCTTTTCCCATTCTTTGCCCCCATTCTATTCTTAGCTTCAGACATTTTGGCAGCTATCAATTCCCCATACAGGATCTTTATATATATATATATATATATATATGTTTGTACAGTGTTGAATTTTTTCAAAATTAATTATTTCTATTAAGAAAAAGCTAGATTTGAAAAATAAATTGAAAATTCCCAAAGAATTATTTATTGATTGAAATAATAATTGATCTAATCATTTACAACTCACTTGGATGGCCCCCTCAACCACAAAGTAACACAAGGATCATGAAGAATATTATTACACTAGATGCGGTGTTAACTCCTGAAATTGGGTGCCACTGAAGCAACCATGCAACTTTTGAATCCAGCAAGCATGTGTATCACCATCAAAAATCCCATTAAAAATGTGATTCTCATTTAGTTGTTGCTGGTTGATGCAAGTTACCAAAGATTCGCATTTGAAGCTGATCATAGCCTGCAAGGACTCCAGCCCCTGCTACTCCTAGCAACATGTTTGCTGTTACTCCTCTGAACAGGGCAGTAATGCCCTCATGTTGTACAATTTGCTTAAAGGCATGTATGGGATTCCTATACTTGGAAGCTTCACCTGAAGTCATCATCATTCTGCGTCGAAGTGTATCAAAGGGATATGCCAGAACACCTGCAACTGTTGTCACACTCCAGCCCAGCATGAAACTAACGATAAAATTTCCCTGCAACATCAAAATTATGAATCTTTAATAGCAAAACCAAACAAGGCACTAGAAAACCATTAGTTCAAAGATTCATCTTGAAGGTTGGTCATCTCTATTATTTTTAGTTTTAAAGTATGTTTTCCCCTATTGAGCAGTAGACAGGGTATATGGCTATAAATACACAGGATGTGAGACCTATTCAGGTCCCTCAGTTAAATCATGTTAAAATGGGACCACTTCAACCATTTATCTTTTGCAACCTAATTTCTTAACCAGTGTAACTCTGGAGTTTCATTCAATCTAGGCTGTCTTCCCACTATTGATAATATTAGTGACTGTTAAATGCTTTGAGTCTTTGACCTTCCATTCATGTCAAAATACATTCAAGCATTCCTCTGTTTCATGATAACATGTCCATAGACTAATCTCAAATGATACAAGAGTTCAAGCACTCCAAAAATCCTGGATTGATATAACATAGGCAAGGACACAACTAAATAGTGTTTTTAAGCTCAATTGTTTATCAAAATCACAGAAACAGCAATAAAGAACTCCCAACATGGTTGCAGTACTTCAGTTACATTGAAGACCACAGTTCAAGAAGAAATATGGGCATGAAACAATTGAAAACCCCGATATTTCAATTTAAAATAGTGCTTATAAGAAAAACATGCAAATGAGACTCATTGATATAATAAACCTAAAGAGAAATTGTTTTTAATTTCTTGAATGAGATTTAAGTTAGTTCAATCCATGAAAGGCTACAGAGCAAAAGCTAGCAGCATATTCATTCAAGAAAGCATATCATAATATAAAAATATAAAAAATTAGGATCCACAGATGGTTGCATGCATTCTCTCTCTTAGCCCACACCAAAAGAATGCCGATTGTTTCCTTCAAGTGCCATGACTTGAAACCTAGACCCCATAAGATGCTGAGAGAAAATTATTTCTTTGCTTCTCACTTTAACCAATTAATATTTAAAATCTGAAAACTTGATCTTACATAGCCTCAAATGTACATATTTTGTATAAGTCCAATGCAAATCACCTAAATTTAAATCTCAAGCTCTGCAATATTCAACATCTTAGTTTCCTCTCCAGGCACAAAATGTTGAGGACTGATTGTTCAATCAACCCTTTTCCCCCATATAAATAGATGCCCGAATTAAGAGAATTGAATGCTCAATCAGATATTTTCCACATATGACAGAGTGATCTGCCTAATCCTTATCAGTCCACAGGTTAGTGAATTTAGCTGAAGTCAGAACACAAGCTAATGAATGCTCAGAAAAAAATATGCAATTAAATTAGGATATACTGCTCTAAAGAAAGAGAATTTCTTATTTTTCACAAGATTTTAAGCTACCTTCCATGTTATGTTTAGCACAACTATTTACCAAGTCTCTCACATGACAGAGAGCAAGGAGGTTTCATCCTTCTTTATATATGATTCATTTGGCAAATTCATTGATATTGCTTCTGTCAACTACTCTTCTCACCTTTTACCATTTTGACCATTTTGACCATCTCTCCCAAGTTCTCATGCCTTAGCCCTAAGTTACCTTCTAGTATTGGTTCAGGTTCAGGTTTGGGGGTTCAGTTTGCAGGTTTGGTCTAAAGAAAAACAGGGTTCAGTTTGTTTTGGGTTCTTCCAGACAAAAGCATATAAAAATTAGAAATATATACATATTTGCAGCAATAATTAAGTTTAGAATACAATACATAGCATCATATATCGTATAATAAACAAAACCAATATAAAAATAAAAAATATTGCAATGTCAATTAGTCAAAACTCGAAAGTCATGATATATTATATATTAAAATTAAAAAGTAATAATGTCAAGCATCAACATTAGAAGATGGTGGCGTCCCGAGCTTCTCTTGGAAACCCTATGCAGGCGGTGTCTCGTGCCTCTCTGTCGCAAGGTGCTTTTGGCATGGGCATTTGTGGCAGAAATGGCTCCCAGAATGCTGGCGGTGGAGCTCTTTCAGCGAAAGTTTCTGATTCGGGGCCTGGCGGTGGTCGTTCCAGGGGCGGCGACCATATGGCTGCGGCCAGACCTTCTGTGCGGCTTCGGAATGGGCGAGCTTCATCTGGCAGGTTCGTCCCTGTCTCCATTGCTGTTTCAGTGGATCTAAACGCGGAGACAGAAGAGGAAATAGAGGAGAACATTTATGAGCTCACCGAGACTGGAGTGATTTGTCGATTCAAGGGCTTTTGGCCCAATCTCCCTCAGCTGCATTCTTGGATTTCCAATGAATGGCAGCCTCTAATCTCTGGTAAAAAAATTATTTTTCCCATGGGTAAGGGGTTTTTTGTGGCTAAGTTTGACAATGCTTAGGACAGAAACATCATTCTTTGTGACAATTTTTTTAGCTGGGAGAATAAATTTTTGTTGATGATTAAGCCTTGGCATGTTGATTTCAACCCTGCTTCTAAAATTTTTAGCAAGATCCCAATTTGTGTTTGGCTGCCTTACCTTCCCCTCCACTTATGGTTTGACCCCCTTTTGGAAGAAGTGGGTGATGCCCTAAGTGATTTCTTGTTGGTTGATGCTGCTACTTCTGACATACTTCATTCCACCTTTGCCCGAATTTTGGTTGAAATGGATGTTTCAAAAGGGTTGCCTGCTGAAATTTTAATTAAAACTTCAAAGGGTTCTTGGATACAATCCTTGGACTATGAAGGGATTCCCTTCCACTGTAGAAGATGTTTTAAAACTGGTCACGCTGCTGCACAATGTGGTTTCGAGAAGAATGCTTCAACTTCTTGGTGGAAAGGTGCCTCTCAACAACATTATACGGTTGAGAAGAATGCTGATCAACAAGAGCTTTTCTGAGGTGGTTGCCTCAGAATCACAAGCTCGTGAGGTATCCCCTTCGGATGTCTCTTCTGGTGGGGTTGCTGGAACTGAACGTCTTGTTGAAACTCCTAAAGTTCGTGAGGTGGCTGCTTCTGAATCTCTGGGTCTTGGGACGCCCCCCTCCGGTCGTCTCAATTGGCGGGGTCTCTAAGGCAACCCCTATTGAGTCAACGGCTGCCATTTCTGGGGAAGGTGCCTTGGCTTCCCTATCTGGTGGCTCTTTAGAAAAGTCTTTATCAATGCAAAGGAATCAAGATGTTACCCCTAATACTTTGGTTGTTGGCTTTCATCTTCATGAAAGTGGCGAGCTGGCGTGGCACGGTAAGGCGGCGCAAGTGGAAGATGGTTGGATCATAGTTAAGGGAAAAAAAGATAAATCCTCTAGGTCATCTTTCGACATGACTCTCCGCTCCCACAAGAAAAATGTTAAATGTAAATCTTAATTGGTCTTGTTTTGGAGCTGGTCTTTTTCGCTGGCTGCTTGCTGTCTTTTCTGCAGCCTTGCTCTTTTTGTTAAAGGGTTCCGGGCCCCTTCAAAATCTGTTTTTTCCTATATCAAAAACAAACAGCCATCATTGATCAAACATCACCATATGGGTCTTCAAAAATATCATCATCACCATCCATATTAAATGATGTAGGTACTAATCAATCAGAAGAACTGCAAACAATGCCATTGGCACTAGCACTATGCTCGTTAGCTATCTTGTCTTCAACATCAAGTGAAGCAAAGTGGGAATTGAAAGCAACCAAGTCAATATGCTCTAACTCGATATCCCACTTCCTTATGTCCCCTTCCTTGTAGCCACTTTCTTTGTGTTAAACGAAACACAAGTTTTAATGCACATACACTAGATCTTCTACCTTTTTTGAATGTAATTGATTGCATTTTACTAAGCGGATGGAGTATGTGCTCCAATTCCTCTTAGATGTAGAGGAACTAGCAACCTATTAAGACAAAATTAGAGAGTTTAGAGTTTCAAAATTTAAAAATTTAAATTATAAAATATAAATGAAACTCAAAAGATAAAAAAAAAAATTTATAAAACTTATTTGAGATAAAATTTTGATCGCAAGAGGTTGTAGGAGTGTGAATGATTGGCCATGGAAGTATCACCATCTATGAGCATCAACCTTATACTTGTCATGAAGAACATCAACACTAAAGTCGTTGGAGCATACAAAATCCATGAACTCAATCCTCACCGGATCCCACATGTTAGGATCAATGAAGAGTCTACAAAGTGTTCCCTTGTACCCTTGATTGACTTCAACATCTCTGTAGGGTGCAATTATTGTTGACACAAAAAGGAGCTCAGCACTATAATATTTGAAACTCAATACAAAGGTAAGAAGATGTAACAGATTGGTCATCTGTTCCATCTCTCTTCAATAATTGTGTAGTTGTTTGAAGAAAGTTTCTTCACAATCTTGCTTTTTTGAATTATGATGGCTTTCATCTTCTCAATCATTGAGTCAATGCCATCATACATCTCTCCCAAACAAGGCCTATCCATGTTGGTATCTGTATAATAAATCATACTCAATATGGTCTCAATGAAACTAAAAAGATATTCAACACAATCCCACCAAATGTCATCTTCGATCATCCGCCTAGCATTTGTTGCCCTTGTAGTGCTAGATTGTCTCCATATGGACCAATTTGGGTTGATAATCACGTGAGAAAGTGTCTCACAAACCTTCAGAAGTTGTCTCAAGACAATTGTGTTGGAAGGAAACTAAATCTCAACAAACTGTTTGAAAATCTAAATTAAAATATTAAAATTTACAAAAATTAAAAAATTTACTAAAGCGAAACATATTTATTAAAATAAAATTATAAATCTACTAAATTAAAAAATTAAAATTTACAAAAACTAAAAATTAAAATTTTTACTAAAGCGAAACATATTTATTAAAATAAAATTATAAATCTTCTTGCTTCACTTACCTTCAACAGCTCCAAATTTGGGAATGTTTTGAATATGCCTTGTGACATATGGTGGTTGGTGATGAACATTTCAATCTCTTTGGTCTCAGCATACACTCGTTTGATCCAATCAATTTTGGTGCCAATTTTTTGTAGCATAAGGTTGAGAGAGTGGACAACACAAGGTGTCCAAAAAATGTGTGAATAGTGCTCCTCAACCAATAACCCAACCACTCAACAATTTTTGGCAATGTCTATTATGACTTGCACAGCATTTTGAAGGCCCACTTCCTCAATGGCTATCATGAAAATGTTAACAATAAATGCACCATCATTCACCTCCCCTTCACAATCCACTACTCTAAAAAAGATTGTCCCTTTAGGGGACACTGCAATAACATTGATCAATGGTCAATTTTTTGCATATTTCCATCCATTAGAAACGATGGATACCCCCAGCCCATGAATCTCTTATGAGCTTCAATGACTCCTCTCCAAACCTTACCTCTTTTTCTAGTAAGGTGCTACACACTTCAAAACCAAGGCCCTTGTACCCTTTTGGAAACTTATTAATTGCTTTCACCATTTGTTGTCAATATGGTGAGCTAACAACATTGAAAGTCAATCCATTTGCATAGAGACATCTCGCAATGTGTTGATTGGCAATCTCTCAAGGCTCATTTTGAAATGTCATTTCCAACAATCCCTTTGATCTCTTATGTGTAAAGGTCATAGGTTGTTCTTCAAATGTAGCCAAAAATGGATGGCTCTCTATAGATTGAAGATTAAAAAGTGGTGGTGGGGCTTCATTCCTCGAGATCCTTTCTTTAACAAAGAATGATTTGATTTGAGAATTTGATATTTTATCGATTTTCTTTTTGTTCATTAATATATGCCATGACTTGTGCTTTTGGAATGGGTACACCATTTTTTCTTAGGCAAGCTTTGATGCCTAGTCCAAGGATGTGGCACAAATGGCCTTTCACCCAACTATATGGGCTTGAATACCTAACATCACCCTACAAATCCAAACGTAAACCCCCACCACCTAGAAGTTGTTGTACCATATCAACATATTTCCAAAGGAAAATTTTGGGTCTATTTTGAAGTGAGGTCAGCCCATGGTGCTAGAATCGGTTGCCATTGTAATACTTATGATAATAAGTTTATTAAAAAACACATTCAAAGAATTGAAATAAAAGAAAACAAATATATATATACACATATACAACTTAACTCATTTTTAAAAATTAAGCATGTGTTATAGATTCACATAAAAATGAAAACAAAACAACGGAAATAATTTGTAAAAAAAAAATGTTGCAAAATAAAACAAAAACTTGAAAAAAACCTACCTCTTTTGTATAAATCTTCCTGTATGATCTCCTTGGCAACAATTGGGCTCTTGCAAATGCATAGGAATAGCAAACAAACCACTGTGGAGTGTTCACCAATCAATCTTCAACTCTATTCATGCAACGGCAAGCAAGAATGAAAGTTCAGCAAGGATGAACGATATTTTTGTTTTGAGTTCACAACAAGAGAATTGACTTTGCTTTTGTCTTTAAAATTATTAGAATGCACATTTTACGGTTTGGGGGAGCATTTTTGGGTCTTTGGTCAAATTGAAAAGTTAAAATACAATTAAAAGAAAATAAAAGCAGCAAATTTGCCGCTTGGGTGTGAAAGGCCTTCAAATTATCTATGGAATTGCCCAGGTTTGTCTTGGATAGACCCACAGGCCTAGGACAGAACCCTGGATGGCCCTCAAATTGGACTGGATCTAGACCCATATCTGGGCTGGACTAAATCCAAACCGGCAGGCCCTAGGGCCTGAACTGGTAACCCAGCAAGCCTTTACATAGACTGTTGTTACAGTTTTGTCAAACTACAAATACTGTTGTTCAAGTTCAGTTAAAACTTAGAAGTGTGCCTCACAAAATTATGACAGGACAGATTACCTGAGGATGAGCTTCCACAAGGAGGGCCTAGAGTTGGAATAAAAAACTAGCAGTTTTAAGTTTTAAGTTCAACTACCTCGGCACTGAAAATATTTCACTATTAATGCTCTCTCTATAAAACAGGGTTGTTGTAAAGTATCCATTTAACAGTGATGATAAATGATTTTAGAGTACCTTCATTCAATATTCAACTACATATTAACTTACAGCTTCTCTTTAAGCTTATTCTCCATGAAGTAAGCTGATTATGACAACTGACTTTCTTCCGTTATTCATTCATCAGCTGTGCTTTTCTTAGGTGGAAAAGTCATCCAAGCCCCCTATTCATGATATCATTACATCTTTTCTCATAGACAAATTTGTTTCAGCAAAGACAAATCTCTAGATAAACCCTGAAGAAATCAGTCACCTAAACTTGTCAATAAGTTCAGAATGGCTTAATAGAACCGATTTCTGATCCCAGGGTAACAGATCAAAACTACTCTGGAGCTTCTCCCAATGCCTGATAAAATAAAGATAAACACAATTGCTTTCCAAGATTCCTAGCCACAACTTACCACTTCATACCATACGCTAAGGGAAGGGGAAATGCATTGCTCACCAGAAACACTCCGTGATTCAAATCCATCCTTAACAGAAAATAGTGCTTTACATTTGATCCAGATTGGAAATGTATATTCATGCCAGGCCCCTTGGAAGAACAAATGTATCAAAACTGAAATGAATAATTCTTCAATCTCTAATGGATTTAAACATTTGATTATCCAAGACCATAATTACCTTGAGGGATCCAACAAGAACCACTGGTTTCAATGTATCATATATGCCAAAATATAATCCTCTATATAGTGTGATGCCAATAATTGAAGCGCTAAAACCCCTATACAGGCCTACAATGCCATCACTGGCAAGAGTCTTCTTGTAGACATCCAACAATCCCTTGTAATGACACTGACTACCTGCCAGGACATTTTTTGCATCCATACCAAGTCGTGTACGTGCATATTCCAAGTGATATAGAAATAAGGATGTAGTTGCACCAGCAGCACTGCCAGAAGCAATATTACCTGCAAACCACTTTGCATAGCCATCTTTCTCCTTTGAGTAGCCAAAAAAAGCCTGGAAAGAGTCCTTGAATGCAAAGTTGAAGGCCTGTAACAAGATAAAGAGATTAGCATAACTAAATTTAATCTCCAAACAAAGATTCATAAAATATTCAATAATGTCAGACATGAAATATTAAAATTCTAAATTTTAATGTCCAAGATTGAATTTCGCTGTTCCACAATAATAGAAGAAATTATCATAATTTAAACTTTACCTTTCCTTTAGGTTATTTTGGAGAACTAAATTTCCAAGGATTACTTCAGAATCTCAGATAAACATTGCCCATGCTTTACAGTACCAATATAAACAGGTTAAATTACTTAAAGTTTGTACTGACAGTTTTGGACTGCACTCAAACTAACAATGTCAAAGGTCTCTAGTTAATCAATTGGTCAATGCATAAGACAGCATACAATTCAGTCATATCTCATCATATGCGCCATACAAAGAAACTAATAGTACATGAAGATCTCTTAGTTGATTATACATAAATTGTATCCCCATTTCTCAGGCACAACTATAAGCTACTGGAATCTCGTTATGAGTTCAATCTACAACCCTTTCTATTTGTATACCTTCACAATAATGAGAGACATGCCATTTAACTATATGACATATCTCACATTATAACTTTGGTATTTCCATGATAATTCACAATTGTTCATCTTACATTTTTTCATATTACCAGCTTAAGTGTCTCCCTGCTTCAATCTACATAACTAGGACCTCAGTCACTAGTTTGTGATTCTCAGATATTGGAGTTCTTCAGTTTACATCTTGCACTTTGTTGTGTTTGATCCATTCACTATGCACTTTCATTTGTTTCAGTCCATCCCTCTTCAGTATCAGCCCCCCTCCTATAAGTCAACTCATATTCTCTGCATGTAAATTTGTAATTGATTGTTGATCACATTTTTAGTCCTCTAACTCAGATGTCTCCCAAATTCTGGG
>VDFB02275069.1:0-24336 GCA_007258455.2 Sequoia sempervirens
ATTTAAAGGATGCTTTTTTGGCTAATTTGTCCCCCAACTTGGTGCACTCATCTAGATGGCCAATATTTTTTGGGTTTCCTCAAATTTTTGGAATAAGAAATTCAAATTTTCTAATTTTCTTATTTATTGGGAATTATTTTCATGGATGAAGTAGACACAAGTAAATATGAGAGTTTAAATTTTTTTGTGTCCTTATCCTTTGAAATAGTAGTGAAAAAGGTACTTGGCATGTGTTAGACATATGTGAGTCATTCAACATAGATGGAATTTGCATGCCATTTTCCCATCAACTTTGTAGTGTAAAAAAATGGTATTACTAAAAAGTCATGGTATTGTTAGATAAAACTCAAGTCAAGTGATCTCCAAATTGCATGTAATTGTAGGTTTCAACCCTTCATTTTTTCTCCAAATTGATAGTTAGAGCTAAGAACATTGATTAGAAGAAAAGAAATGATAAAGCTTGGAGATCACCAAATTTAAAGAAAAAAACCAAATGAAAATTTCAAATATTACTTTCCTCTAAAGAAAGGAAAAGAAATTGGACAAATCTCTTACAATAAATGACTACATGGTGGCGAACATGTATCTATATTATGGACGTCTAAATTTATGAGGAAGTCATGCACAACTGTTTTATCTAAAGGTTATTGACAACTATAATATAACACAAGGTTTCAAAGATATCTTATTTTGCAAAGATTCATGTATATTTTGTTCTTGATGGAAGAGTTAAATTATGGGCATATGGCCCTCAAGTTGATGCTTCTTCTCTTAATTTGCATTTTTCCTATCATGTCATTTACTTGTTGGTTGATTGATGAAACCCCCTTTTTTAATTTATGGCAAGTTCTTATATGATTGGGCGTTTTGTGTGCTAGAAAAAATAATGAACATTCTATGTTTTTAAAATATTTGTTCAAATTATTTTTGTTGAGATTTTAGTTGGTATATTTTTTATAGCTTGTCTCAATAGATCCATTTGTATATTTAATGTTGATTCCTACAATTATAAGCATGCCATATACGCGAATGCAAAGACATCATGAATTCAAAATAAAATAAAAAGTAAGAATTGTCTTCTCCAATTGCACATGCTTATTGACAAATTCAAAGATAAGAAAGATTGGTCTATTTATTTAATGTTGGTCCAATTTATAGATAAGTTGTAGTACTAAAAGTTGAAACCCCTCTCTATACACCCATTAAGAAACCTTGTTTCATTTAAAGAGGAAAAAAGAAAACTTGGAGCTACAAAACTTATGAGGATAAACTAACCTTGTCTCCATAATACTCTCCTTTAGAAATTTGACAATTTGATATAAAAATGATAAACATATACTTGAATAAGACAGAGTATGACGTGTGCAACACTCTCTTTAGAATAAAACTACACCTTACACATTTATAAATTTGAACCATTTTAATGAACATCCTTTTCAATTTGCTTACATTAAACAACAAAAAAATTGCCTTGACATTAGATTAAAAATATATTGTACAAATACTATTTAAAAATAAAATAAATAATTACAATCATAATAAATAATTCTAAATAATAAAAAAACCCCAAAATTATTATAAAATAATCATATAAATAGATTAAAATCTAAATAATAAATAAAATAATAAATATTTTCTTACAAGATATTGATTACATTGTTCGGTGATTGCTATTGCTGACGCAAGCAAAACATAACATCTATTCCACGGACGAATAGTAAGGTCTTACGTGTACGGCAATGTGTTCCCAAAACCACTACACAAAATCATATCAATGATTAAATACATAAAATAAAATAAAGGTCTCCTACATAGTGGAAAACATGGGAAAATCACCAAAATCTTTTTGGCATAATAAAAAACCAAATGACATCACATCACACTTTGCCTTGTGTTGTCGTTTCTAAGCTTGTGTACGAAATTTATTTAATTTAATAATCAATCCATGATTCCACTATAAAGTATAACAGTAACCATGATAGATCCATGGATTCGACTCTAAATGTGAAAAGTTCTTATGTTGATAGGTGTTCTTTTAGTGAAGAATATTTAATGAAATATATAGATTGATAGATGAGATTAAAAGAATTGTATCGATCATATGTTGATTTTAGAATTTTGGAAACAATGTTAGAAATAATAAGAAATTGATAATTTGTGTGGTAAGAATATGGTATCGAAGGTTCTAAGAATAGTGTACTTCTCGTTGAGGAATCAATCTATCAAATTGTGGGTTATTGTTAGATTTTGCTTAAAGTCTATAAACTTGAATAATTCAAGGAATTCTTACAACCTTGGCCTATTAAATATCAACCTCCTCAATATAGGTGTGACATAGTGTTAAAAATGCAATAATGGGATTTAGGATCATGCCTATTAAGATGAGGAGTCCACCATTGGACATGCTTCAAAACTCATTTTAAAAATTTATGTGAAACCAATCCCACATCTAGTCATATATCCCATTCAATAGAAAAGACATCCAAATAGATTTGGCATAACTATCAGTAATAGTTTAAAAGGATTTCTTTGTCCCCTGGTTCTTCATGCCCTATATCCCTTCCTTCATATGTTTGGCTAGGAAATTGCCATAGTCATAATGTGTATTTAGTTGAGCATGTTGAATATGAGAGACAAAGACCACCATGCCTTTTGAAATCATTGGTTGCACATCAATTGCCATGACTTAGCACATACCTTGATACATGTCTTGGAAGTAATCTACACATGTTTGTATATTTAGGGGATAAATCTCATCATTAGGTATTGGCTTCACCTTATTAACTTCTCCATTCTCTCTATAATTTGGGAGTTATTTTACCCTATGGTTAGTCCTATGCTTTTTTTCCTCTGTTGCTAAGATCTTCATATCCAAAGCAACCTTGGGACTTGGATCTAAGTGAAAAACTATTTGAAATAGTTTCTTGTTTATAGTGACTAGCTTATTTCTTTGAGCATCCACAGCAACACGAGCCTTAGGGTTATACATTTTTATAGTTTATTCATCAAATTTTGGGTTGAAAAAATAGTTGACACATACATCATTCATGCATTTATTAAACTCCAATAACCTTCATATATTCATTATCTCAATCTACAATACATCAACATCACTAATGGTGTGAATTTGCACCCTTGGCAAATTCCCTATTTATGTTGCCTTTACTTTAGAAAATATAAGTTCGTTGATGCAATCCCCACCACCATCAGCGTTTTCCATCTGCATGGCCTTGTCTTTTTGTGTCAGTGGAGGAATCTATGTCGTAGACGTCCACCTGCCACATTAGAGTCCTGACAAGATTCCTACCTTTGGAATCTACAAAACTATTACGTCTTTGATTGGTTGCAAAGGTAACGACTTTTGTGCTTCCTTGATTGATGAGAATCGACCTTTTGCCTCAATTTATTGGATTCAAACTCAAATTCTTCATTCTATTCACTCTCTCCATTCTCTTCATGCTCTATTCACTTCACAGTTCATTCTACTCACTTGACTTGCTTCTACACCATTTCTCTTGCTACTACAAGCTCTTATATTGGCTTCAACAGTGCATTCTTGTTGCAACACCATTGCCATTGTTAGATTGTCAAGCTTCATCTTCTCTACGTGGTGGTGCCATTCTCTTCCTTTCACTATTAGCGTTGAGTGCTCGTAGTTGGGAAGGTAATATTGTATCTTGTTGTTCAATTGCATCATCGTTCTTTTATAGTAGCATTCTATTTGTTTGTGCTCTCTATTTGGTTGCATCATTTCCTTTCTATTTTGCATTGTTTTCTCTATCTTGTGGCATTCTAGTTGTTCGTGGAGGTGGGCACACCAAAACGGGGGTCTAACTAAGGAAGACCTCAAACACATCCCCAACATTTTCTCATTTTTTCTATGTGTAGGTGCAGGCTTGTTACTTGGACTCAGCTAGAAGACTAGATTGCATGTGAAAGGTGCATTTTCTAACTCTTCTCTATCATTTTTGCATTGGAATAGCTTAAAGTATTCTTCTTGTTGTACTCTTTGCTTTTGATACTTTATTCGTTAAATTTTGAAAACTTTGTTAGTCATGTCGTTAGTAGGCCCTTAGTGTTTTCTGTCTATTTGCTAGACCCCTATCCATACAGGATGCCAACGCATCCCTGAGATGCTAGCATGTCACACTGGAGTCTGGCTCCCACGATGTCATCCTCAAACAGTATGTTGTTTGGTCAGCAGTCTGAAACCTTTGAGGCCAACTCACCCATTTTTTGAAACACCCATATTTAGCAAAAGGAAAGTGGTGTGCTATTTTCCCTTCCTTCTTAGCCTCTCTCTTAACTTGTCAAACTATATGAGGTAGTTTTTGGCAGTTTGTTCCTTGGGACTCCCTCGTGACCCATATATATTGTGTATATTTTATAAAATTATATTATATATAATTTATTATATAAATATATATAAATAATATGCATATTTATTTATATGTAAACACATATATGACTATTTAAATATATATTATTCATATATATATATATATATGAATTGGTTTAATTTTATTATGTTTTAATATGATAAATTGGAAATTTGTTCCGTTAAGTAAAATTGTAGAAACGGATTTTTCATGCAACTCAGTATACTAGTTAATCATGATCTATCATATGAATTCAATTTAGTCACAAGGAAGGGATAATCTTTTTCTCTTTATCAAATTCCATATTAATCAATAAAATTAATTATGATATAAAAATATTTCTTCAAACCCAATCAATTACTCTAATTAACATGGATTTTTTATTTCCAGATACAATAATATGAATTCTCCCTTTTTATTAACAAGTCCTAAAATTATTGTCTATAGAAGGTTTACTGATAAAATTTCTCAACAAAATAATATAACTCATAGTATTCTTTAGATTTTTCTCACACTAACATTATGAAACATATATATTGTATACATTGAAAACATAGCCACATATTTTTAAGGCTTGCCCACTTCACACTAATTAAAACTACTCTTCTTTTGGGTATTTGGAACTCCTATGATAATCTTCATCTTGTGAGACATAGACATGAAAAGAGAAAAGTCAACAAGAAAATGTAACTATGACCAATGGGATCTCCACCCAACCATAGGGTTGAAATTCAACCCACCCCCAAGCTATGTTCACATAGAGCTTCCCATGCACACAAAACCGCTCTTCACATAGAGTCTCCATCAAAATTTACACCCTATAACATTCACAATAATAAACCTTATACATTTTAATAGTTTTCGTTCACATGTTTTTAATTCTTCGCCTTAACACAAATGGTTATTTTATGTAAAACCCTTAACAAGGAGGAAATTCATAACCAAGACAAAACCCCAATACATAACTTACAACAAATAACACAAAGAATTCTATATTGAATTTCACATAGATTTTATAAAAAAGATCAACATTCCAACAAATTCCTTATCAAACAAAGATATAACAAAACTGGTAGACCTTACCAAGAAATTTGCTATCCAAATTGTAGAAGATTCTCTCTCCATGTCCTCTCTTCCATTTTCTTCCTCTCCTCCTTCTCCTTCACCTAGATTTTCCTTCTACTAAAGAGAAAAAAACTAAAGATCTCTCAAGAATAATTTCCAAGGAAAAAGCCCCTTCCCTACTCAAAGAGAAAGAATAAATAGAAGGGGAAAAGAAACTACTTTTCCTTAACCACCTAAACTATCTAACCAACTCTAATTTTCGCCACTTTTCAAAAGTGGGTAAGTAGAGTGGGTTCTAAACTCCATTTAAGGTATGTTATGATAAAAATTAACCCCTAACCTATAGGTCCTACACCTAGGATCCTTTTTAAATAAAAAATGAAAACTAAACCTTATAAAGGTACTTCAAAATCACAAAAGAATAGAACACATTCAAGAAAATTAAAAGGAAAGCAAATAGACTTTCATATTTATACAAAACTTGCATAACTACAACATAATATTTCAAAATACCAACCATAAGACCCTAGTACTTTATGTGATACAAGATTGGGCATTACACTAGAAATAACACATAAGTAGCTATGTGACCCCAACCACCATTGGAAAAATTCACCTGTTCATTCAACAAAAGGTGTCAGTATATCATATTTAATAATAGTTGAAGCAACTATTAAATTAACACTTCAAAAATAATTGTTATTTTCCAAATTTCTTATCTAAAATAATCATCTAATAATGAAATCCATCATCTCAAAAACCCCTATCAACATAATATAATCCATTTGATAACCATAATAACACTACCACTAACAATAAATCGACATATAAACAATAACGCATCATAAATGAACATCTCAATCAACACATACTTACATAATCAACGAAAGGAGCTCATCTCTAAGTTATCACAGGAAAATCACAACAACCATTAGTTAGATAAAATTAGTTAGTTAACCATATCCAATAACAACCAAAAATATGATCATTGATGTATAAGAACAACTATCACTCATAAAAATCATGTATAATGTCCAAACATAGATGCACATCGAAGTATTGGACAAAAAACATCAAAGACACATAAACTCAACAGCCACAAAAAGGTGGGGTCTTACACAATCCTCAACATCCAAAGTAGTGACAAGGATGTAGAGAGATCGGAAGACTAAATAAGAGCTAGAAAGGCAAGTTGTAGAATTACATACATATATCAGATAACTTAGCTCCACTACAAATAGTTGATGGTTCCTTATCTACCCCCATCATTTTATCCTAGCAACATGAATTATATTTAGATAAGATGAATAAATTATCTAAAGTAATTAGAGAAAAGATCCATGATTTTTTTGAGCAAGGCATGAAAATAATTGAACAAGTTTTCAACTCATGGGATGATATCAAGAGATTACAAGATAAAATTGACAAATATTAACCATTGAAAAAATGGAAGATCAAGTATTGATAAATAAGAACATTCTAGACCTTGAAACAATCCCATACATAAGGAGATGGATAGAGATGATAAAGTTGGAAGAACATTTGATCAAAGAATGGCTGGATGAAATGACAACGCAAGAAAATCAAGTAATCGAATTGAAATTTGAAGATATGACCCTACTTGAGCTATAACATGTCCATCCTTTGATCTTGATGACAATCCAAAGTATATGACAGTAATAGAAGATAACTTCAAGAAGATAATCCTTGCTAATCTAGATCAACAAGCATGCAATTTTGATTTGAATATTATGAATAAGATAGTCAAGAACATGCTCAAAGTGTACAAGGACTTCCAAGCTAAAACAATAAAGTACATGAGGCTCTATGTTCATTTGAAACTAATTATTTTTAAATCAAGTTTATGCAGGAAATTGACAAGGAGGTCATCAAGAGAGCATTAACCACATACATGGAGTACTAGCAAAGAGAGTAAACTAAAGATCAAGAAATTCTTAGATAAAAATAGATGAGGAGGAGAATGCTTAAAATTTATGCAAAACTTAATCATGCTACTGGACCCTAATCTTGATAGTCATAGTATGATTCCTACAATGCTACCAAATATAAATCTACACATCCCAATATGTGTCATCTTGTTAGATAGATTTCAATTTAGGAATATGCTTAAGATATGCTTTTGTATTGGAATATTCTATGAAAGTAAATCCTGACCATCAATTATGAATGATTCCCAATAATGAGATTGTAATTATCTTTTTGAAAGCTTGTTATTAATTATACATTTGTATGAGAAAGAAATTATTGATAGTTTTGAAATTCTACAATAAAGAATTATTGTTGTCTAAATTTCCTTCATGGTTTCTTCTCGATAGTGGATTTTTATTCTAAATTAAAGTGAACGGTATTTGATTGGTGTCTGATACATAAGCTACTTTACGTAAACAACATTCTCAACGAACAAATTAAATATCTGCACATCAAGACCTAACAAATGAAGCCCTAGAACAATTAAATCACTTATTTTTAGACTTAGTACTTTAATACACCCTTTATTAATACCTTACATTACTTAAATCAAAACCTTAGAAAATTGGTCCCCTAAACACTTTTATATATATATATATCACTACAATCCTCTATTTTTTATTATCACTAGGAACGAGGAATGCACGGATATACAAGAGCTTATTTTTTGTTTTATAAGCTTATACTTATCTTTGAGAGGTCATTCAACGGTATTCTTGAAAAATGTAATTTGCCTATTGTTGTGAACACCAACGCTTTTCTCGTGCCGCTTATCTTGCCGATGTCTCTCATTTTGAATTGTATTGTAAGTCTCGATCCTTCCATCTCTAATTATCTTATCTTTTTCCTTTATCCAAAAATGCTCTATTTTCAAAGAATGACCTTCTCGATGGAATATGCCTTTAAATTCTAAGCAGTTTCATCGACCTATAAAACTTTACGCTAGAAGATTCTTAGCGTCATTTTTCCCCTAGTTGTAGCACCCTCACCGACTTTCAAAATTCACACTTTAAGAGGGGATGGAAATAGAATACTCTCTATATAAATATTTAAGGCAAATTAATTAAATAATATTAAATTGATTTTTTAATTTACTATATAAATACAAAAAGTGAGGTGTATTTAGTTTTTGATGTAATAAGAAAATGTTTAGTTGTAGATTATGTTATGTGATTTTTCTCAATCATCAATTATTAGATTTGCATCAAATAATCTTAAACACACTCTAAAATATTATGTTTTATGTTTATGTTCTAGTTCAGTCTTACACCTACAATCTTTGTCCCTACACTTGTGGTTTTAAATTTTTCGTATTATTTAAATGTATAATATACGACCTTGAATCTACACCCTAATTTCTATAGAAAGATGTCCACCTCTAATAATCTAGCCAAATTGGTGCTAAAAAGCATCAATATAGTTTGCTATGCTAGTAGAGGAAGGCGAGTAGTTTCCTACCTTTTGCTTCAAAAAGTTACAAAATTGGCCAATTTGATATAGCTTTTGTCCACTATTCATTCTATGATAAGTATGCCCAATTTCATGATAATCAAATGATGTAGATGTTGCATGAATTATAAGAGGCGTATGCATAGGTGGGTGAAGTATTACATGTAGTAGTATAGGGCCATTCCTAGGCTTGAAACACAAAAGGTTTAAGGATATAAACAAAGAAGGAACAAAACCATGCCTAGGTTGGGCAATATGAAAATTCAATGACCTTATAAAGGGTGATTTTAGGTGATGTAATGCTGATAATAGGTCACTTGAACAATTAGTTAATGAATGCATAGAGTACACAATGGGAAGAAAAAATAGATTGTTATGGAGACAAAAAAATATGGATTTTATTCACTCATATAAAAGTTAAAAATTGCAACTCATATAATGCCTATTCACAAGGAGATTACATGCAAAGACTCCCTACACAATGAATTAGAACCCTTTTCAATGCTTTAACACAATCGAAGGTATGCCAACTATATTGCTAAGCTCCTTCCAACCTCTGTTGATTTCTCTATAGTGCCAATCTCATTAGCTCCTTGATCTTCTAGATCCAACACATTATAAACAACATCAACAAAATTCAATTTACCTTCCAAGGTAAAACCCATTACTATGCCCAAGATAGGAATGAGTTTTCAAGACACTTTGACTTTTTCTTTTCAATCATTGGTTGGCTTCATAATATGTTTCCTAGTTATTGGTGGTTTATGACATTTTTCCACATTAGCAAATTCAAAGTTGTACATGCAACACCCTTTGTGCAAAGCTCAAATGTTGTTGACAAACTCACAAGTCAACTAAACCATATGAGTGTGACCACATATATAAAATATTATACACAATTAAATATTTGCATGTGAAGCTATGCATACACTACATAATCAAAATACTCGTGTATGGGTATCAATATTTAAAAGGTTCCTCCCACATGTACCACAACACTTGTCCAAACTTGCACATAAAACATAACACAAGCAAACAAATAAATAATTTGTATGAAATAATATTTGTGGGAGATGCAAGATTGTGTTGCCCTTGAGATTCTCCTACATCAAAAAGCCATATGAACATTAGGTGAAGGGGTGGAAAAGTATCTAACAATGTAGCATGAGATGAAATAGACAAGTCTATAATATCCTCAATCACTTTAGAGAAAGAACAATGTAATTCAATAAAATCATGTTCTAATATATTATAAATTATAATTAGTACAAGATAAATCAAACAATTACAATTTCTTATCAATCAAAGTTCTTCTAAATTCATTTATTAACAATATGGGTGTTGCAAGAATTCAAAAAGGTCAACATTAAAATCAGGGGCTTGAAGGAGAATATGTCTAACCAACCAAAGGGGTCTTCCTTGGACCTACTCATTGAGAGGTTGATGATTTTGAAATGCTCATTTTTTTATTTCAAATCCTAATTTGAAAGTAACCTTGGTTTAATGGAGGAAAAAATAAAGGAAATGAATGAGGATATCAAAAGTCTCCTACAGATTAGTCATAGTTCTATCAAGAATAGTGTGGACTCTCTCAAGGTTCTCTTTGGAAAAATCAGTCAGCTTCGTGAGGATCAAATGTACTTTGCAAACATTTAAGGATCCTAGAGTGATGGATTTACTTGAACAATGGTGGAAGGAATGCTCTCCGGAGGGCTCAAGCTTATTCAATGTGATCACAAAGTTAAAATATCTGAAGCAACGACTAAAATAATGGAACAAAGAGAGCTTTAAGAACATTTTCAAAGAGAAAGTGCAAACAGAGGAAGAATTAGAATCCTTAGCAGACGAAATTATGAAATGCGGGATGAATGAAGCTTGTTACATGAAAGAAAAGGCACTAACCAATAAGCTTAATGACATCCTAGCCAAAGAAGAAATTTTTTGGAGGCAAAAATCCAGAGAAGTCTGGTTAAAAACAGGGGATAGAAACTCGAAATTCTTTCACAACTCCACAAGAGCAAGAAGGGAATTCAACAGAATTACTTGCTTGAAAGACGGGGATGGCAGATTGTTGGAAGATGTGAAGGAAATCAAGGACTCAACGGTAATTTTTTTTCAGAATTTGCTCAATGATTGGGAAGGATCAAATTGGCAAGTTCAGAATGCTTCCCTGCAATTCATATCGAAATTGGTTTCTCAAACCCAAATGAGAGCATTGAATACAAAATTCTCTGAAGAGGAAACTTGAAAGAGGCAATTTTTTGGGATGCACCCAGAAAAGGCCCCTGGACTGGATGGATTCCCAGCCGGCTTTTTCAGAAATGTTGGCACTTTTTGGGAAAGGAAGTATGGGAAGCCATCGAAGACTCCAGGTTGAACAGAAGGGTTCTAAAGGAAGCAAACAACACCCTACTAGCTCCTATTCCAAAAAAGAGAAACCAGACTATTGGGAAGACTTCCACCCAATATCGCTGTGTAACACAATTTACAAAATATTGGCCAAAGCTATAGCCAACAGATTGAAGAAAATTCTTCCCACAATAATATCTGAGGAACAAACAGGCTTTGTCCCAGGACGTTCAATTTTAGATGGGGTGATCATTGCTCAAGAAGTTATACACTCAATTCAAAAACTGAATAAATCGGCCATGTTGTTGAAATTAGACATCAAAAAAGCATATGATAGAGTGAATTGGAGATTCCTCTTCAAGGTAATGGAAGCTTTCGGTTTTCAGAAGGAATGGTTAGATTGGATCTTTGGATGGGTGGCTAGTCCGCGATATTCAGTATTGGTAAATGGCTCCCTAGAAGGTTATTTCATAGCCTCAAGAGGGCTGAGACAGGGGGATCCCTTATCCCCATTCTTGTTCATAATAATGGCCGAAGCATTAGGGAGATTGATTGAAAATGCAAGGAGGTCCGAATGGATTCAAGGTTTGCAAGTTACTAGCAGTCTATCCAACATCACACATCAGCAATTTGTGGATGATACAATGCTGTTTGGTGAAACAACGGC
The DNA here is from genome assembly GCA_007258455.2 of Sequoia sempervirens. NCBI lineage: Eukaryota > Viridiplantae > Streptophyta > Pinopsida > Cupressales > Cupressaceae > Sequoia > Sequoia sempervirens. Next base: position 11,899 of record VDFB02275069.1, read on the forward strand.
AAAGGAGGCACAAAGGTACAAAAAAATGCTTGAAGATTATTCTAGGGCCTCAGGGCAAGAAGTAAGGCTAAATCAGAGATTTTTTTCTTCAACGCAAATTGTCTTAGTGACGTTCAAATTTTGAGAATTCTAGGATTCAAAATGGGGCAATTGCCATGCAAATTTTTAGGACTCCCATTGGACAAAGGCATCAAAAGTAACAGTGCCTGGAGTTCAATGGTGACTAGATGTAAGGATCGAATATCCTCATGGAAAAACAGATGGCTCTCTTAGGCACGAAGATTAACTTTGTTGAAATCAATAATCTCTGCCCTCCCAATATATATGATGTCTTGTGTTCAGCTATCCAGTGGAGTGAGCAAAGATCTAAATAAGGTCATGAAGGACTTCTTTTGGAAAGGCAGTTCAGAACAAAAGAAAATTCCCCTCATAAATTGGCAAAAGGTTTGCGAGAAGAGGGAGAATGATGGGATTGGATTGAGAAACATCCTAAGGCAAAATAAGGCTTTGGGGGCAAAACTTGCTTGGACTATCCATTCTAGGCTTGATCTTAAATGGGTAAAGATTGTCAGAGCAAAATACTTGGAACCAGATCCATATTATTTTCTTTTCGCAAAAACCCTTCCATCTGGGTCTCGGATTTGGAACTTCATAAAAAATTACAGAGAACTAATAACAAATTTCCTTACTTGGGAGGTGAAGGATGGAAAGGAGGCTTTATTCTAGGAAGACTCGTGGGAAGGACACTCAGCATTAGCTAACATCCCAGAACTTTCAAGAATAAAGGAGAAGACTAAACAAATTTGGGGCTTGAAAGTCAGGGATTATATAGATTTTGCGGAAACTACAGAGAGTGGTTATATGAAGTGGAAATAGGTGAGAAGCTTGAACCTGGGAGGTCAAGAAACTGATATATATATGAGAGAGAAATGGAAAGTCAAAGGATATGGGCTAGAAAGGGGGAAGATAGAATACGGTGGGATGCTGCACCAAACAGGGCTTATTTGGCCAAGATAGGGTATAACATGCTAACATCCTCATCTGAAACAAAATTAGAGTTTCCTCGAAACCTTTGTTGGAACAAAGTTTGCTTACCGAAAGCTGGGATTTTTACATGGGCGGTAGCTCAAGGCAGAATTCTTACAGGTGATAGGTTTACTAAATTGGGTTATCATGGTCCAACCAGATGCCCCCTGTGTCAAGAAGCTGAGGAAACTGTGAACCACTTACTTTTGAACTGCAAATTCACTCATCAGATGTGGTGTTGGCTGTGCACAAAACTGAAGTGGACAACTGTATTTCCTAACACTTTGTTAGAATGCTTAAATTCTTGGCCAAGCAGTGAGCATAGCTCCATCTTTGGAGATCTATGGAAAATGAGTCCCTCAATCCTAATATGGGAAGTTTGGAAGGAGAGAAATAGACGTCTATTTCAGGATAAAGAGATGTCAATCCCAAGGCTTCAGTGCAAGATAGAGGCAAGCATTGTAGAACTTTTTAATTCACAGTTGATGGTGAAACAAAAGAAATCCAAGTTCACCAAATGGGATGCCTGGATCATGAAACAATGGTTTGGAATCAAATCCCCTCCTTTGGCTTGCTCAGGAAATGCAGCCACTGCGGAACAACGCAAAAAGACACAGTGGCTCCCCCCCGAGCTGGGGTGGGTCAAATTAAATTTTGATGGAGCCTCCAAAGGGAATCCGAGTCCGTCCGGTGCAGGTTGCATAATAAGAACTTGCATAGGCTCGATTTTGGGGAAATTAGCTCAGCCTCTAGCAGATGGAATGAATAATGCAGCTGAATTTCAAGCTCTTCTACTTGGACTTAAACTCAGCAAGGAATTAGAAATCAAAAATTTGATTATCGAAGGTGATTCAACATTAGTCATTAATGCTCTAAGGACAAAAGAGATCCACAATTGGAAATTAGGGGTATTTTTGGATGCAACAATAGAGCAGCTAAGCAATTTTGAGCAAGTATTGATAAATCACACTTTAAGGGAAGGAAACACGGAAGTAGATCTTTTATCTAATATGGGAGTAGTTGGACCGGGTTTTAAAGAATGCCATTTAGAGTAACTCCTAGTGGGTGGTAGGGTGGGCTCCCCCTCGCCCTTGACTTGGACACTCAGAACCCAGGGTAGATATGAGGTGGTGGTTGGGTCGGACACGGTGCTCATGGATGTGGCATTGCCACGTCACTTCCAGTTTTCTAAAAATAGCCAAAGGAAGGAGTTGGGATTATGTTAAGATTGTCGCTCTTGAAAATAGCAGAAACCTTGGTGCATGTCAGGGGGTATGTATGGCACAACATTCAAAGCGTCGTTAGCGTGACACATTGGGCACGACAATCATAGAAATGAAAGATGAAGGGCCGAGTGGCAACTCACTTCAATCGAAGTGATAATGGTATGTAGTCGGAAGGATGGAGTCCATAGAATATCTTCATGGCAAGGATGATATGATCGCTTTTCCATTATTCAGATTCGTGTGCGAAGGCCCGACTGAACATCTTACGGGTGTATTAAATGAACTGATGAAGTCATTTTTAAAGTATGGACTTCGAAATTTGGTATTGTCTTCTATTTTTTTGCAGGGAACGGCTGTCAAAACTTTGCAAATGGCGAGGACGATGAAGTCAAAATTCATCATACATATCTCAGTGGAAGGTTTGGAAGTTTTGGTGTCGACACACCAGTTTCTTTGGTGGCCACGGAGAGGCAGATAGCCTTTCGGGAAGTTATGGACTAGAGGTTAAAGCGAATTTTGCTCATGGATGATTCGGTGTCAATATTTGCTGTCAAAATTGTCCTTGGCAAAGAACATTTGGAAAGAAAAGAATTTGCCAGAGATAACACTCATATCTCCTCTCAGTTTCTCGTAGTGCTTTTGGACTTGGATACCCTGAAGGCGGAGGCCAAGGAGATGATGGTGTGTCTATTTCATGATGACTTGCTCGAAGGTCTTGAGAAGACACTAAAGGCGACCCTCATAGGCAAAGGTATTCCATGCCCTGCCGACTTGGCTCTCCTATGGGAATCAGATGAAGCTGTTAAAGTCTTCCCCTTCATCTTAGACATTAAAGGGCCAGCATTGTCGAGGCACAGAAAGATAGCAGATGTGGCTGTGGATTTCTTGAAGAGAAAGCTGAAGCTGGTGCCGGAGGAGGGGCTGGAGTGACTAAAAGGTTTCATAAGGTTTGTAGAAATAAACGGCTTCATGTGAGGATCAACTTCTGTTGGTTGATGTTTTTTCTAGTATTATTGGCTATTAGATTGTCAAATTTTGGTGGACTTAAGCATTAGTAGCATGTAAATTTTGTTAGTAGTTGGATGAGGCTCGGCCTCTGACCTAAATCTTTTGCATCAAAGTTTTATAGTGGCTCAATCTTTAATACTCGCAATGGGACTGTAAGGTTGAAATGATGAATTTTTGTCCCGGTTAGGAATGTTTTTTGTTCAACTTTGTGTCCAGGATGGACCTTTTATCCCTACTTAGCAGATGCTTGTAAATTTCTATAAATTCAATATAAATACTACCTTGCATATAAAAAAAACAAATGTACTTTGCAAACATGCTTGAGAAGGATTAAACTTCCAAGGGAAAGGGTAAAAAGAATGTCAAAGAGGAGGCTAAAGGCTTGAGCACTAGAACGAGGGGGAGCCTAAGGTTCAGATGTTTGAAGAAGAAAAATAAGAGCTAATGGATATGGTTAACTTGCACTATAATCAAGAGATTAAGGTGGCCAATACCCTAAAGAATCTGAATTGATTTTTGTTTTTGTATGTTGTTTGCTCCATTTCTACTTTCTTGTTGTTTGGTTGTTGTTTTTTGGCTTTTTTTGGTTGTTGACTGCTGCTTAAGCTTTATTGAATATTCTCTTTTGTAGCAACATTTTGATGTAATGTGATGTAATGGGTTTCGACTCCCTTTGAAACCTATTTTTCCCATATAATCAAAATAATATATCATCTATATACTCAATGGTTTATGAATTTAAGAACTAATTAACATGTAAATATGCATTATGAGTATCATCAAATTTACCATGCATGAATGAACTACAGTAAGAGCACAAATACCCTGTTGTAGTGTATCATAAACTAATGAATCACCATGAATATCTAGGAAATATACATGAGATGCTCATGAAGTGTCATCATAATATAAATCATGTAGAGAAGAAAATGAATTGCATATATCACTATCCCTAGGCTCCTTGTAAGATGCAACACCAAAAGCATTTGACCTTAAAAATATAGAAGTAGCACTATCATGAGATGTAAGATGTTTAACCTCATCACATAAAACATCATCTCTAGATGTATTTTTGGAAGATAGGGCTCTGTTGTCATCATCAATCACATAATAGGGTATAGTCATCATGAAATCAAGTAGATAAATAAAGCAATGTCATCTAAAATGGAAGGAAAAACACTAGATAAATGAAGCTTTTTGGATGTAATGGCAGTACCAATTTGGATCCATGATGCTCCAATGATAGGGCTATGTGTGGGAGTCACTCTAGTGTGGGAAGGAATGCACTCTCATGACTCTAATACTATGTTGAGGAATATTAAGATCAAAAAGCTTGAATTGATAACTTTCCACAAGTGAAACAATGCACACAATAGGATGTCTATCATATAATATGAATATTGTGTAAATACAATGAGAAACTTTGTATATATAGGCAAGGTAGATGAGGTGAGAAGGTAGGAGATATTGACTAACTACCCCTCTAAATGTGCAACACTTGTGAGCTCACTTAACAAGTGTGTGAGAAACTGACAAGTATGCATGCAATAGGTGTCTCAAGTGATGAGGACACATGTCTCAATACCATGAAATGAGACGAAATCCTAAAATACCTAAGTAAACTTGAGCTATAAGTGTAAATAGGTCAATCCTAGAAAGGTGATTAGCTAACTATGTGGATAATGACTCTATTTACACTAACATATATATGGGGTTTTTCATGATGCATTTGAGAATGATTGTGGAAGAACCCTTTCAAGGGAAAAACAAGTGCCTCCTCTAGTAAAGGAAGAAATTATAGCTAAGCAAATGAAGAGAATGATGTTGATGTAGATGTGTAGAGGTGGAAATCAAGATTGGATATTTTTCTCTTTAGCTTGTCTCAGATTTAGTTTTGTAATACTTTTTTTCACTTGGATTAGGATAAGGTAGATTTTAATTTCTCAAATGTATCATCTATTAGTATCACTTATTCTAAGTGCATTGAGAAGGAAATGTGAACTTACACCCCATAATCTTTGTATTTGTTGCAAAACTTATGCAACAAATTTTATTGGTTGCTTTTATATTTAGTTCAATGGTTGGACTGTTATATTAATGTTATTCCAAATGCTTTTTCTATTGGAAGACTTGATTATATGAGTAATATGTTTAGGCAATATTTTATGTATCTTCATGTTTCAAAGATAGAAATGTGATTCTCACACATTGGCCCTTAGGGCCTAAATTTGATGGTCATGTGATTGTATTAAGACATTTTTATCTTATTATCAAATTTTAGGAAGACCATATTGTATGAAAAGATAGATTTTGAACAGACTGTCAAAAATATCTTAGAACATGTGTGTACACACACACACACATATATATATACATATTATGTATTTACACTTATATGTATATGTATATGCATATGTATATACATATACATAGCAACACATTATGTTTACTAGATACACATTTAATTTACTCAATTATTAGATAGTTTAGTATTTATCTAAAAAAAGATGCAACTTTCAATTTGTTCTATTTTAGACTTATTATGTTCACTTAATAGACATAAAGTTTCAACTAATTATGATGGATGTGAAAACTTAGAGAAATACGATATAACACTTGTGATATTAAGTGTTTTTTCAATCATTTTTTATGTCTAAACTGACTAAAACCCTAACAATCATGACTTTATTGATTAATACCCATATATTTTATATCTTTAATGTCATTGCTAATTTGACTATAGATAAATTACCTCTCTAACAAAAATTTACCACCATCACAAAAGTTTTCACATATCTATTCAACCCATGGGTCCAACTGCATGATTATTCATTAAAATAACCTTGAACAAATACAATCATTTTTTCAAATCTCAAACGTAAATGACAAGGCATATTTAAGAAGTCCAACTTTTTCATTCGGCTTTGCTGGTTCAACATTTTCAATTGACTTCAGAACGCTTCTGTGCGATTTAACACACAAAACAGGTCACTCCCATGTTCAAAGTACGCGTGTAAGTTTGAAAATTTTGTTTATTGTTCTTATATTTCTCCTGCCTGGGCACGCTATTTGACTAAATGTCTTTCTTAAATATGATGATAAACACAGACACAAGCTTTCTTTGCTTTCACTTTCGGCTCAGCTACCGCGAAAGCCTTTGAATCCTTCACAAACACGCTACAAAGACGTATGTCAATTGTCTAATACCAACTTTAGTCCATGTTTGATAACGCTGAAACTGCTATTGGTGATATGAGCAAATAGATTTGAGGATGTTTCATTACAGCTATACATGTGAAAAGGTTATCTGTACTTTGACACTGAAAACAAGTAATAAAGTATTTGTGAGATGAAGAAGAATCTGCAGATTGTCACATCTGCAGAAATAGATAAGAAGTTGAGTCCAAATAGGAAGGTGTTATGCACGCAGGAGATTTTGTTTAGGTCGGTTCATTTTCCTTTATAATATTGTTATTGCTTTGAACAACACTTGGTCCATTTTGTGTATCCCCTCTTTTAAGTATTTTTTATATTTATAGCAAGATTCAGTTATATAGTATGAGTCAAACTCATTAAACTATATTTTATGAATAGTATTTCATACAAACACATCTCTCATGAAAATGTGTGATTCACTTAGCACTCATTATATATAGATGGTGTCCACAGAGGTGAAGCATTGAGACTTCCTAAGAAATCACCCATCCCAATACCACTTTGACTCAAGCAGCTTAACCATAGGTTTTCCCAAGATCAAGCCCACTTAATTTGTTATCCAATTAAAGTGCTTGCTAGAGATGTAAAGCTAACTTTTCATGGGGCTTCTAAGGGCAACCTTGGTTTAGCATGATATGTTTTATTTTGAGATATGAGAAATGAAATTTTACTAGGATGCTCACAATTTATGGGTATAAGACCAATAACTATGTGGAGTGGGGGGGCCTTCAAGCTTTTTATAGGGGTTACTATAGATAGGTTGAAATAGAAAGAATTTCACATATTATAATTCATATTGTTAACAAAAGTTATCCTAATTGACATCTTACTATGACTTGCGAAGAAATATTCATATGGAACATATTTTTTTCTCTTCTTTAATTCCAATTGTTACAAGGAACAAAAGAAAATGCTTTAATAAAAAATTAATAAGGAACCAATACATATGCACATATATGTGTAACTCTATCCTTCACAAATCACATCAAAGAAATAACCAATCATCTCACTGGTGATACCTAAGGTGATTAGTAATTTCATGCCTAACACACATGTTTTGATCTAACATTTTTGGGATATTTTGGACAACTCAATGAAAAACATAGTTCATTGGACTATATCACATGAACCAATATATATGCACATACATATATATGTAACTCTATCCTTCACAAATCACAACAAAGAAATAACCAATCATATCATTAGTGATATATAAGGTGATCAGTAATTTCATGCCTAGCACACATGTTTCAATCTAACATTTTTGGGATATTTGTGGACAACTCAATAAAAACCATAGTTCATTGGACTATATCACATGATCATAGACCCCAACTTAAATAATTGGTAGTTGAAAAATAGTATACTAATAAAAATTTATTAAGGAACCAATACACAAGCACATAAAAGTGTAACTATATTCTTCACAAGTCACATCAAAGAAACAAGAATTAATATCATGACAAATAAGGTGCAATTAGTTACACACATTTTGGTTCTAATTTTTTGAGATATTTTTAAATAATTCAATGAAGACATGGGCAATCAAAGTATATCACACACCATAGGCCCTCATTTAAATAAATTAAAATAATTAGTTGTTGAAAATTAACATGCTAATAAAAATTTAATAAGGAACCAATACATATGCACATATATGTGTAACTCTATCCTTCACAAATCACATCAAAGAAATAACCAATCATATCATTGGTGATATATAAGGTGATTGGTAATTTCATGCCTAGCACACATGTTTCAATCTAAAATTTTTGCGATATTTTTGGACATCTCAACAAAAACCATAGTTCATTAGACTATATCACATGATCATACACCCCAAGTTAAATAATTGGTAGTTGAAAAATAATATACTAATAAAAATTTATCAAGGAACCAATACACAAGCACCTAAAAGTGTAACTATATTCTTCACAAGTCACATCAAAGAAACAAGAATTAATATCGTGACAAATAAGGTGTGATTAGTTACACATATTTTGGTTCTAATTTTTTGAGATAATTTTAGATAATTCAATGAAGACATGGGCAATCAAAGTATATCACACACAATATATAACATAATTGGTAGTTGAAAATTAACATGCTAATAAAAAATTAGTAACCAATATATATGCACATATACATGAAACTATATCCTTCACATAAGGTAATACATGCTTGAGCGCACATGTTTTGATCTAACTTTTTTAGGGTGTTTTTGGATAATTTAGCAAACATAATTGATTGGACTATATTACAAGACCATAAGCCCCCACTTAAATATATTAAGAGAATCCATAGTTGAAAATAATATGCTAATGAAAATTTAATAAGAAACCAATATGCATGCACATATACATGTAACTATATCCTTCACAAGTGACATCAAAGAAACAAGAAATCATTTGGTGAAACATAAGACATTTGGTAATACATGCCTAGGTACACATGTTTCAAATCTAACTTTTTCAGATATTTTTGGACAACTCAACAAAGACAGCCAATTGAACTAAACCATGACACCACATGGCCTCACTTAAAATATATTATAAGAATTAGTAATTAAAAAATATATGCTAATAAAAATTTAATAAGGTGTAATTATATCTTTCATGACTATATGCTAATAAAAATATAATAAAGTGTAATTATATCCTTCACAAATCATATCAAAGAAACAACCAATCATATTGTGACACATAAAACAATTAGTAATAATAAATATTTGTGTGCACATATTTTGATCTATAATCATTTTAAAAATATTTCTAAACAACTTGATCGATGGACTACATCCCTCACAAATAACATCAAAGAAACAAGAAATTATATGATGAGAGATAAGACAATTGATAATACATGTGTAGATACACATGTTTTGAATCTAACTTTTTCAAATATTTTTGTACAACTCAACAAAGACATAGACAATTGAACTAAAATCATGACACCACAAGTCCTCACTTACATATATTAAAAAAACTTAGTAATTGAAAAATAATATGCTAATAAAAATATTATAAGGAGCCAATTCATATATACAGATAATTATAATTATATTGTTACACAAAAAACAATTAGTAAACATATAATTTGATCTATAATTTTTTTGGAATATTTTTATCTTTTGGACTCTATTGTTGATACCCAAAATTAGAAGACTTATTTTTTATATAAAAATCTGCTATACCGTTTAAAAAAATTTAAATATAAAAAATTAAAATTTAAGAACTTGGGGTGCAGAAAATTAAGGTGCTCTCCCCTCGTTAGGGGTCTTTATAAACTTTTACAAGTCTTGCACTCCTCAGCCCTTAAAGTTGTTCAGTCAGTTCTCTTATTTTATTGAGATGCTTTCCATTTTTGTGTTCTTTTCTATATTTGCTGAGAAGGACCACCGAAAAATATATTTAAAAGTTATTTCTAAAAGCAGATGATGAAACCACCGAAACCTAGGGAAAAACAACGGCAGTTTCTTAAAAAAAACAGTTGAAGCGGTAGTCGCATTGAGATTCGAATTACGTTGAGATCTTGAAAACAATTTTTTAATAGTTTCTTTTAAGATTATACAATTCTTTTCAAACAAGGAAGTTGTAAAGAATAGACAATAACAACAATAAAACAACATTCAACATGACTACCTAATAGTTTTTAAAAATTATTCCTCGAAAAAAAAGACTTGAATAAATTTAACCAGTTCTTTTAAATAAAAAAGGTTCAATTCCATAGTTATTAATTTCAATTATTAAGGCACAAAGTAGATGGACAATTAAAAAAAGCTATGATTAGATGTCATTTCAATAAACAAAACATTGTACAAGATTAGCTGTTATTTGAATTTACAGAGAGGGGGATCCAAAGAGTCAACAATATATGGAGAGGACCAATTACTAGGTGGGCTCCACAAGCCAGAAAGATAACACAGGATGCCAAACACATCATGTCAAAAAATCTCACTTTTACTTTTGCACTTTCCGTCCACAACTACACGCCTCCCGTCCCGTACGATTAATCCATATCAAAATATGCTTTCCCCGTACGCTTACTGCATTTAATTTTCGGGGGCCGAAACAACTCGAGATTCCGAATACCCCTTCGTTTTCGCAAGCGTACAAGAGATTTTTTTTGAACTGAAAGAACTAAACCATACATACAGCCAAACATTTAAGAAGTTTCTTTGTTTAGAAAGCTTATGTTGATATAGGCTAGAGAAAAAAAATCCCATGAACAGACTACTCATGCTTTGGATAACATTTCAATTTTTTATACAACTAATTTAGGTTTCAAATTTTCAACGGCATTCAACGTATTTGGGGACACTTTTCTTTGCAATTTGATTCGTTGTCGTATTAAAGCACAGAGAGAGGTAAAAAGACGTATGATATGATACATCCAGGGGCCAGACCAATGGAAACCTTAACCCTCAGATTCCATAGGCGGCCGCCGGCTCTCGTCTCCAAGATTGATCTACATCAGAATACTCAAACAGGAAATAGTCAGGGGAAGGATTCACAACTTCGCCCCTTTCAGCTTCCACTTCATTGAATCTATTTACATCATACTCAAACTCCAGTGGACCGTACTCCTCAAATGGCCAGAGGGCTAAACCCTCATATTCGCCTCTGGTAGGAACGGTAGGGTTCTCCAAAATATCTTTACAGCAGCACTCTTCAGAAGAGCTCTCCACAGTCGGCGGTATGCCGAGCTCGTCGTCAGAGGCCTCCAGCAGGTAGCCGAGGTCTATTCTCGACTGAGGTGAACAGTTACCGCCGGATTCGACCTCAGAACCATCAGAATACGAAACAGAAGAGACTTCAGCATTCAGTCCCACGCCAATTTCCTCCTCCAGGCTTTTCATTACGCCATTAACAAGGTCCTCATTTTTCTCAGCGCAAGTATCCGCTTCCTCCAGGAGATGCAGAAGCTCCTCTCCCTCAGCCGTGAGGCCGCGAAATCTCTTATTACTACCCTCACAGAAATCATCTCCCTCTTCTTCCTCCTCACGGCCTCGCTTGAATCTTTCCGTCTCAGACATAGCTAAAAGCAAACAGTATTCTTCCTCCAACACAAAGACTTCAATTTAAAGCTCACAATATTCCTCCACAACTAAAGCTAAAAAAAAGTTAAGCACACTAGAAGGCTTTGAAGGGCACAGGGTATTTATCGGAGCAGGCTGGGCGCTAAAACTAATAATTCCTTAGCTTTCAGATGAGAGCAGGCAGTGAAGGCCACGGTGTTGAATAACGACTTTATATAAATAGACGGCGGGCCCAGGCAGGAGCGGAATAGGTGACAGATTAGGCTTGCGAAGCTGAAAGCATACCCCGTTGCCGACGCCGATATGTACGAGTGGCGTGACCATCATGCATCATGCCCGCTGTCCCACTTCACACGTATTAAAAACCAATTTCTAAAAGCTTCACGGATCTCCCGCTTTTTCACGGTGGGCCCACTGCCGTCCCTTGTACTTTGAGCCGCTGGGCCCTACACCCAATTAATTCATCCACGCCGGTTGCGTGATGGTCACGCAGTGGCCTGCAGCTTTTGTCGCTGCGCGGGACCCACTCTCGTCGTTAACGCCGTAAGTCAGTCGCTCCGTCCGTCCGTCCGGCGTCCATTATTGAAGTGATGGGCCACCTGCCACAAAGAGTGCAGTTCGCTACTGCTACGACCATTTAGCGCCCTATACCACATGCGTCGCTGTCGACACTAAGAGATATCTAGACGTTGGGAGCGAGTCTTCCAAAGCAGATAAAATCGAGCATTAAATACACGGCGTTTGATTCAACGGCGGCAATCAAAACGTCTAGATAGATGGATAGCTAATGCAATGCAATTGCCTGTTCATAGCCTGGATTTGCTGCACCCGGCTTAATCCCTGACTCGCACTGCCACTGCTGACGACGATATTGAACGGCAGATGGGTGTCATACTTTATTTTTATTTTTACCTTGACTTT
>VDFB02275070.1:0-43474 GCA_007258455.2 Sequoia sempervirens
GCAGTGAATTTTCCCTCAGTGAATTGTTGGCCATGAATTTGTCGTATGCGATATTTTGTATCTTTTTGTTATTATAACACACCTCTCAAGATAATTAACCTTATATGAAGTAATAATAGTATATATCTTCAATACATCTATCTAAAAATGCTTAGAAATGTTAGCTTTGATTTGTTTTATTTAGGTAAGAGTTATGTTTATTTTACTTTAGAATTATTTTATTTTTTACATATACATATGAAAACATAATTTTAAATTTTTAGTTAATTTTTTTACATAGTTTTTTCATGAAAAAATAAACATAGTTGAATTCAAAAGCTATACACTAACTTGGTGGACTCTCAAAAACTCTTAAGAATTATTTTATTTTATCTACATTGTTTATACTACATATATATGGACAAATAAATTTTAATTTTAATTTTTAGTTAAGAATTGTTTTTAGCATATATATATTTTTTCCATAAAAAAATATACAATTGAATCCAAAAAGCATTCTATAAACTAACTTGGTGGACTCTCAAAAAATTTAAGAATTTTTTAATTTTATCTATAGTTTTTATTTTATTTTATGGAGAGTTATTTTACTTTTGTATGTAACTTTTAATTTTGCTTTTGAAAAAACTACCATTCATTATTTATTTTATTTTTACTCTAAAAACTATAGTAATTTATGTCATTTTTAATAGTTTCATTTGAAGACCTTAATATTATTTTAAAATTTTGATTTCATTATCTTTAAAAAGTAAATAATAAATTTTCTATTAAATAAAAAAAAATAGTTTATAATATGTATTTATTTTTTATTGTTGATAAAAGTTAAATAAAATATATACTTGCTTTGTTTTATATTTAGTTATGTTGACTATATCAATAATTTTATAGTTTTAGTTTTTTAAATATATGTAGACTATTGTTAAGTTTTTATGAACACAATCATAACATGGTGTCTTGACATAATAAATGACACTAATTTATCAAAAAAAAATTAAAAGGTTTATAGCTATATAGGGAAATAGATGGCACCTTGGATTAAAAAGATTTAGGTATGCTCTAAATTAAATTAAACTTAAAAAATAAAGGACCTTTGACTAAAATAAAAGATTGGGATTCCTCTTAGGAAGATAGCGTAAAGTTGTTGTTGTGTGCATGTGTGGAAGTGGAAGTGGAAGTGGAAGTGGTCAGTCTTATGATTTCTATTGTTGTAGGCAATGTTGATGGTTTTATTCCCTTAAAAATTTAGCCCATTTTTTAATATTTAAATATTAGCAAACTATGGATGAAGACAACCGCCTTGATGATCTTCTTATAAGAATATCCTCAAGGAGAATATTTTGGATGAAGATTGGTGAATCACTCAACTCTTCAAAAAAAAATTGTGGTTGTTTTTTATCAACCCAAGTTGCAAGCTTTTGGCTTATCTCTATTTGTTTTGTTTCTTGGACTTATCCCAATGCATTAACTTTAAGGAGTGCATTCATACCACTACCACCTACCTTTTTTGTAATGTGTCTATAATATTTTTTGAAGTAATATAGCTCTTTTTATAGAAAAAAGTTAATAAAAAAAGATATACAATATTTGAGACAAAAAGTTAAATAACTAAAAAGGTAATAAGGAGTATATTTTAATTTTGACTTGATATTAATTCTATCGTGTTTGAATAATTGATACAATGTGACAAAAGACAAAAATAAGGTTTTGATACCAAAATGGAGAATAGGAGATTGTAACAATGATATTTTGAAATTTACATTGCCTAGGACTAAGTAAAACATGTTAATTTATCATTTATAGATTTAATCTTTGATATTTATTTTCCGACACCAATACTTGCTTCTAAAATTTGGTGGTGTTGACAAGTACCTTTAGGAACTTATTATGACAAATAGAATTTTTTTACTTCCTTCATAGTAATCAAGTCCCATGACAAATGTACAACGATCAAGAATGTGCCAAGAAAGATTGTAAATCTCAATGTAATTGATGTACCTAAGATTGGCCTAAGACTAAGATTGATATTTATGCAACAACTAAGTCCTTTTGTGATTTTTGTATCCTAATAAAAAATATCCTAAATGAATTTAGATGATGTAAGGTTAGATACAAATCATATACACATAACTTGAGACCTTTCACATACAAGTGAATAAGTAATAGTCATAGTTTGAGAAAATTAGTTTGGGAAGCAAGCTATTTGAAATTTAAACTAGGAGGACTAGACTATAAGTTTTTTCTTATTCAAGGGACAATACCATAGGTGTGGTTCAATTCTAGGAGGAAAAAATATAAGAAAATGGATCAATCATGTTCTAAGTTGATGGATATAATGAATTTGAGTAAGGTTTAGGTTTAGGGTCTAGTTAGTGTGTTAAATGAGTCAAATTGAGAGATAAAACTATACATTTACAATATTCATAAAATAGAATAAAATAAAGAGGTAAAAGTGTAAGGTATGCACTTTTAGTCCTTACATTTTAGCTCCACTTTGGTGTGAATGCAAATATATATGAGTATGGATGTCAAAGTAAAAATGAAAGAAATAGCTTGCATTCTTGAAAATGATAAAAAAAAAAATTAAATTAGAAACCATCTTGAACAAGCATGTGCTCTCTTTGTCCTTTATATGTAGCAAGTGTTCATTTGGATCATCATTACCTAGAAGAAAAGAAAATATATGAATTACTAAAGATAAACTAGGAATATAGTTAATAACAATGTAGAATTTGTCTACCGCACCCCTATTTCTCTATAGGGGTTTTCTTTCCAAGGCATTATTAGAAAGAAATAATGCCTTCCTTTTATGCTTCCATGGTTTTGCACCCAACAATCAAACTTTTGCATGAGGTAAAGCCACTTGTCAAGCCTACATAGCTATAATCAAATTCAGGGACTATATTGTTGGTGTGAATAAATGTCTTATACCTAGTTAATTCATTCACTGGGTAATTAGGGAACACACATGTTAAGTTTACTTAGGCTCTAATATTCCTTCTAGAAGAATGAGTTGTCTTTTCTAGAACTTATCGTATCCTAGGTTGTTAGGACTTAGTTGTCTCATGTGATAGGATTAAGACACTTGTCATGATCTTGTCTAATCCTATGTCTCTCCTTGCCTTTATAAGCAAGGCATCATATGTACTTTTCCATATTTAGTTTGGAATTCTTGCATCCTTAATGATAGCATGATATTTCTGCCATTTCTCTCTTGTGGAAGTTATTTTGTCTTGCAAGTGATCCTGGGGTGTTTGAGGAGTTCACCATTAACTCCTACATATACTTGAGGCATGATGTGGAAAGACGCCATGTGGTGCTCCATGCACCAACTAAAAGGAATGAGCGAGGTTCTTGTTTCATCGAGTGCTTGCTTTCCCTTGAAGACACATGTCAAGGTGGTGTAGTTCAAAGGGGATTTTGAGCATTGCAAGCAATATTTGATGTGTGGTTGGATGAAACTCTTGGTGGGTCCACTACAAACAAAGGGTTGTCACTAAAGAGTGTCTGACTTGTGTGCGTCCTATGGAATGAATGCTCATCACCGATGCTCAATTATGAAGGCTCATAGGAAATTGTATAGGAGATCATGGAGGTAATAGATGGAATCATCGCCCTCATTTTGGGTTGTTCATGATTGCCCAGTATGGTCGTTTCAACAATCTAGATGGACACAAGGTACATAGGTGCGAGAGTGGGGAATCTTTTCTATTTTGATAGTTTCCATCTCATTGGAGATGACTTTTCATATTTAAGCCATGCGTGGTATTATTTTAAGAGGTTCTTTTAGCTCTTGATTATTTATCACATATATAGAACTCAAAAGGAATGGAACTTTCTATAACACATAGACCTTAGTATGCTATTTTTCTTGAAGAATAGAGACTGAAATACATAAGAATTGTGCCATGTTTTCCTTTTCTATGTTTTTACCTCTGTTTATTTACTTGAATTCATACTTTGTGTCTATCTAAATTGTTTATGATTATAATTCATTCCCTTTCAATTTTATAATTTTAGTTACCTTTTAATGTATACAGATTTTTGGACCATGTTTAATACTCTTTAAAACTTTTGCATAAATTGGTTTAATTGAGATTTTTGAAAGGAACTTACAACCATCTAATGACAATTTCTACATAACCTAAAATAGAAATCTATGCAAGTAAGTATTCAGAATCCATATGCAAGAGAATAGATAACATACCCATGAAAAGATGACACAAGATATACTTTGGAAAAACCCTCAAGAGGGAAAAAATTAGCCTCCAAAAGCATCCATGACTCATGTATTATTCAGTAATAAACATTAAATACATCTCCAAAGTCCTCCATGAACACCTTTGAATCATCAAGCCCTCTACAAGCACTCCATGTGAACAAGCATGTAACCACACATCCCATGCCATGCTTCAACCTTCACAAATGCTAACAAGAGCTAACCTGTTAAACAACCAACCTTAAACAACTACCCATGTGGTTGCTTTTATAAAAACAAGCTCCCACAAAACTACCAAGTGGTATTACATAAAACCATGTGACTAAAACCATAAGATTAAAAAACCATGACCCCAAATTTAATATTGGGTACTTTATTAAATTACTTTTCCCAATATTAAATAAATACATTTGTAAAAGTCACATTATGTCCCAATGTTACATACAACATAAAGTGTCCCTAAGAATATTAACTCCTAGTAATGCACATACTTCTAGATCCCCTAGGTGAATCAGACACATAATAATAAATTAAAAATTATAAACATTATGCAAGGTGTACAACACCTATTTTCCTAACAATTTTATTATGCTATATCAGGTTTGAAATGTTGTAGAATTTCAATACATCACCTTAAAATAGCTTGTTTTATGCATTTTTTTCATTTCTTCTCCCTTTTTCTCTCCCCTCATTAACAAAATGAAGAGTTGGCTTCTAAAGTCTCAGAGGTCATTTTGCGGAGTGCATTCTAGTCCCCCATTTGCAGAAATTCCCATAAATGTACCTCTTAAGTGTTAGCTTGAGAGATCAACATTTTTTTTTTGGCACACCCAGTGGGACTGTAATACTTCAAATTAGTGAAGAAATAGGTCTATGAGTCAGAGACCCATCACTAGATCATTGAAAATGTGTAATCCTTGATTACTCTTACCTCCGCTAGTGAATGTCAAATGAAAAAGAACTACAGGAAGCAGAGCAACAAAAATACCGACACAAACTCAAGCACAACAAGTGCAAGCTCCAATGGCTACTAGAAACTTCATCGCATGGAATAATGATAGCCTACTCATTCCTCTAACTCCTCCAATAGTGTGGGATCCCATTCCCGCTAACACTTTAAAAGCACCCCCTAAGTTCATGGGAGAAGACTTTAAGACACTGATAGAACATCTGCAAGATGTCATCGACATGTGCACAGTGCATCATGTGACATAGCAAAATGTGGCACTAAGGCTCCGTATTGCTTCATTCAAAGGGAAAGCCTTAAAATGGTATAGACCCCTAACCCTTAATTCAATTGCTACATGGGATCAACTTGGAGATAGATTTTTTGAAATATTTATAGAGAAAGATGATCAATCTTCCTTACTCCAACAACTAATAACCATTAAAAGGGCTCCTCATGAAGCTATCATGAATTTCAACACTAGGTTTCACAAAATTGGCAAAGAATCCCCTTAACAACCAGACCTCAAGTGAGTATGGCTATTGTTTTCTACTTGAAGGCTTTTAACTCCAACATAGCCATAATGATCTAGTCATTGGGAGGTAGACCCTTCTTGATGCATATGACTTGGCCGTTAGAGCCAAGAACAACCTTTAACCAATTCTCCAACTTTTAACCCTAGCCAAGTTAATGAACCCATGGTTTGTTAACTTAACCCACCCCTATTAAATTGATTAATCCATGATTAATTAATTTAATCCATAGGCCTAACCATCATTAACATTATTTTCCAATTTTTAATTCTCTCTATCTCCCCTGGAAACGTGTCACCATGTGACAAGTGTTCTAGCCTACCCATCATATCCCCTTCTCACACATGTGTGAATCCCACCTACCTCTTACATAATCCCACTATCTTACACATACTCTTCCCAATGTGTGCTCACACATGTGTGATTATCTCTTACACCTCTTTCCTCTTGTGACACTTGTCACAAGGCTAAACCTCCACCATACCATTCAATCTTGGCCCTTGATTAAGTCAATGCATCTTGTCCATTGATTCCACCCATTAAAAATCTATAAAATGAGGCATTGGCTCTCATTTTACCAAGCCATCTCTACCATACCCTTATGCTGTATAAATTATGAGCAACCACATATCATCAATACTTGAGAAAATCTACAAGTCTTGGGTACAACTTGGAGCTCAATCAATGGAGATGAGGATGATGAAGGTATAATGTAAATTTATGTTTATTTCCTTTACAAATTTCATTGATTTACCTTCACCATCATTTTCACCTTGTTCAACTTGATTCCTTCCTTCATATCCCTATCATCCTTCCATTATCTTCCAAATCCACTTATCCATATACTTATCCTCATCCTTCTTCATCCATGCCATTCCCAAAAATTCAAAATTCAAAAAACAAAAAGTTAAAAAATTAAATAGACATCATTCGTTCAATGGTGAAAACCACTTCTTGTGCAACCTAAGGCAAGTAACATGATAAAAACTTGGCAAATAGGTGCCATGTGTAATCCCCCATCCTTTTTCACTCTACACTTGGGGGAAAGATTCATCCATACTATATCTTATCCACATCCTCCACTATCCATCATTCCTCTATCCATCCTCTTATCCAAGTCCATTCTCCCTTTTCCACCTTTGATCTTGACAAGGCTAAGGATCTTCATAGCCATCACATATCCTACTTACCTTATCCTATGCATCTCATTTATCCCACATCCCTCATCCTATCCATCCCCCCTTCCCATCTTTGATCTTGATAAGGAGCCTCCATGTTATCCTTTCATCCATATCTTATCTATATCCTCTATTATACTCCATCTCATATCCCTCATCCTTTTTTCTTCCCCCCATCCTATCCAAGGCCATTCATCCTTCCTTTTGACCCTTGATCTTGATAGAGAGCTAGGGGAAAAATATCTAACCTTTCTTTGGAGAATGAAATCCTTTCTTATTTTTCCATCCATATCCTTTATACACCATCCTTTCATCTTATGCATCTTTTCCCACCATCAATCCATGATTGCACTACCTTCAGTGCGAGGCATCTCATTCCTTTGTAATATACTCCTTGGAGCTCCATCCTCTTATCCTTTATCAAAAATTCTCTTATATCACATCACCTTTCATCCATCTACTTAATCCATCTCATCTCCTATCTAATCCATCCATATATCCTTCCATCTTTTACCAATTCTTGGTTCTCCCTTGTCATTATATCTCATCCATTCCTCTACCCAATCTTATCCTCCATGAAATCCATTTATCTTTCATCTATCCTTCCAATCCATTTAAATCCAATCCATTCTAGTCCATCTAATGCAATTAATCCTAATCCATGCAATCTAGCTCATCATCTTTAAGCAATCCATCATCTATTGATCCACTATCAATTATCATCATAGGGATTATCCTTCCCAATCCAAGTGTTGTTCTTACTGTTAACAACCCAATCCTTGGGGTATACATTGTTCTTATCATTAACTTTTCTATACTAATCATCATCATCATCAATCAATCAATCCATCAAATCAATTTTCAGCTTGACTTGGAGTATAGTCCTTGTTTGATTTTGGTTCATTGTACAGGCTTACTTATTTCTTGTATGTTTTATTATTATTTGCATTTATTAGTGTCTTTGCACTCTATTTCTATAGGGGCATCATGGTTTTCCATATCATGGTGTTATAGGGCATATGTTTGTACTTGACCTTTTTGATCATGTACTTGGCACATTGTCATCCTAGTTCCTTATACCTTGATGCATAATGCTAAGTACAATATCAAATCTAGGCTGCTTATATTATTGCAACATGATGATCATCCATCCTCCCTCTCCATCCATATCTTCATCATCCTTTTCTATTTTCCTCTATCCTTTTACCCTTCATCCTTTAGTCCTCTCATCCATTTCAAGAGCACACCCTTGTTCTTTGAACCCACATGTCCTCTCGAGGGGGCATGCCACTACCTCCTCATCATCATTCCTCATCCTCGATAGTGACTAGGGCATCATGCCACTAGTCGTTATCCCCTACCTACCCACTATGTTTTATTCTTCTTTGAAATGATGTTACTTCTCTTAGTTGCAACATCATCTCAAAGAGAGGAAAAATGTAGACACTTGACATGTGATCTTAACTAGGTAACCACACTTGACTTTACCTATTATAATAGTTAATTAATTAATTTATCCATTACCCTCATCCACCACCTTTCATTAAATAAATTTTATAAATTTAATTAATTCCAATCTTATCCCAAATCCTCTAACTAAATTAATTAATTAATTAATTCCCATTACCTTTTCCTCCATTATTGAATTCCACTTTATTCCCTATCCTTGTCCATTTAATCCTAGTCATTAAACATGTTCACATGGATCACAATCTAAATTTTCCCTCATGTGATAAGTGTCCCCTTCACATGTCTAACTAATCCCTTGTCCAGGTTAACTAAATCTAGACACTTTCCAAAATTCAAACTTTCCATCTCATCCCTTTATTTAATATCCCACCTTTTAATCCTAGACATCCACATGAAGATATTTCCCTAATGCACATCCTAAACCTAGACCTTATCCTTCATGTAACACTTGTCACATGACTACAAATTTGAAAACCCTACTTCTCATTCAATCCTAGCCATCCATCACTCAATGCATCTTGGCCCTTCTTTTCTCTCATAGAATTTCTATAAATGAGAGGCCTCCCATCCCATTTGTATGAATTCAATCTTATGCTAATGTTATGCTATTGAAATTTTTACTAAATCATTTTGATCATATCATCATGCTATTAGAATCATGAGCAACGACATCCAAGCTATCAATCTATCAACTTACTACATTTGATCTTTTGAGGTTTGCATGTATTTGGTTTGTTTTAGGTTAGAATTGATGCCGATTTTATTTATATAATCTACATGCATACAATTACTAAACATATTGATTGTGATAGTTAAATAATCTCCCATGACATTAAAGAAAAAAGGTTTACTTTGGCCATGTTGATCTTGATCTCCTATCTAGATTTCAAACATTTGTATGCCAATGGTGAGTGACAAGTGAAATAAGTACATTTTTTGTACATCTCAAATGGTATTTATTTTTTGTAAAGTAGACAAAGTAATGAATACATAAAAATAAAATGCCTCTAAATGTGTACGTAAATAGATATAGTAGAAGATTTGACAATGAGAAAAATGTATCATAGAAAATATATAGCCACACACCATGAATAATAAAAAACATTCAAAGTGTATTGGAGAATAGTAAAAAAGAGGTCAATTAAAATAAAATAAGCTCGCTCTACATTTCTTTCTAAATAGACATTAATTTTGGAATTGGTGACATATGCTAAAAGTAGATGAAAGCATACACCTAATAACCTATGATATGTAGCAAAATATTAAACAATACCTATAAGATGAAAACAAATTAAAAATGCAAGTTTTGTAATCAAACTTAAATCGTGCCTAGGGAATCTAAAGCCAGGTGTCCTAGGATACAATATAATGGAAGCTTCCATATACAAAAAAAATTGAACACAAGATTAAGCTAGTGCTTAAACAACACTAGGCCAAAGGATCACTCAATTCTATTTAATACAATTTGGATCATAGAAAATGAAGCACCTAAAGGCTTCAATAAAATTTCAAGAATAGTAGGTCCAAATAATATTCCCACAAACATAGGGCTATAAGATTCCATAACTCTTCTCATTTGGTCTTGAATTTTAGGCTAAGGAATTAGATGTATGGACTAGGTCTTGGCTATATAGATCACAATCAATTTAGTTGAGGATATAAAGGATATGAAGAAAAATTCAAGAATATTATAATTTAATAGGTATGAGTTTTTGACAGTTCATGAAATCAGTACAGAGTGCTTTTGGATTCAACTACGTGTATTTTTCCACCAATATTTTGGATCACATAATGGTCCATCATTCAAAAGAGGAAAGTTGTGCTTTGAAATGCCCTGCATATAAAGAATAATGTTCAACATTATATTTTGAATATTAAAACCACATCTCATTCACATGATTCTATCATCTTGCTTAATTGCAATTGGGACAATAAAATGAGGCCAACTTAGCATATTGTAAAGTTGCTTCTAACTATTAGCAACAATAACATATATTAGCCTTAAAAACTACATTTGCATATTAAACTCCAAGAAGAATGCCCAAAGTTACAACTACCAAAGCATGTATTATGAAAAATGAATTGCAAGATAGAAGGATAAGTATGTAGATCAAGAAAATTTTGCCTCAAAATGTATGATTTTGAGTGTTATGTACAACAATATGATTGGTCAGAAGTACTATTACAACATGGACATCTTTATATATTTGTCAAAACACATTATGGTTTGTCAAGTGAAAAAATAATAGTAGCTCTAATTGTTCAATAAGAAATAATTAAGTTGTAGAAATAGACTACAACATCAAATTGCAATGGCACCAAGCATTTTCAATACAATCTTATCTTTAGAATTATACTTACAAAAATATTCATAGGAAAACAAGAAGGCACAATAAGAGAACAATAATAAATGAATGCATTATTAGTGATTTGATTGTGATAGTGAAAGGATCTCCCACCATCAAAGACAAATGTTTACTATGGCTATATGGGTCCTAATCTTCTATCTATATTTCAAACATTTGTATTTCAATGATGAATGACCAATGATAAAAGGAAAGAAAATTTAAATTAATGTGCCTGATCATGATTAAATTCACAGTCATGCAAACTTTACCATAACTTATAAACTATTGATTTGATATTGTAACTATACTTGTAGAAGGCCTTTCTCACATAACAAATATCTATAGATACAAAAATAGATTAACAAAAAATAAATTTAAAAAATAAAAGAGGAAAACAAATATACATTCACACTCAACCATAATTATTGTCTATGATAGACAATTCTAAATGAATTTTTTTTACCAAAAAACAAAGTTAGAAGCATCTATATTTTTAATGTATAATCATACAAGCAATCAATAGAATTAATACTGAAGGGTTGTCGTTAAATTAGTAAGAATGATGGTATACTTTTTTATTACACAATCGGGGAAGCATCTTTATTGTTAATGCATAACCTCACTCAATCGATAGAATTAATACTAAAGGGTTGTAGCTTCGTTAGCAAGAACAATGGTATGCTTTTTTATTACACCATTCAAAAAGGTTCAAATCTCTTCGAGGTGTTATTTGGTTAGGTTCAACCACTAGATAACTCACAAATTGATTCCACATACTTATAACAAATTTGCTATGAGGGCAACTTATCACCACTAAATGACCCACAAATTGATTCCCCATATTCTTAACAAATTTGCTATAAGAACATACCATTTAAATGTACACTTACTCATCATATTAGTAACGACCTAAAAAAGACACTCGGTACTATTTATATAGTCCAATTATTCAAAAATACAAACAATTTCACTCTTTCGAAAAAGACTATCACTATAAAATATTTGATATAAAACTTCATGTCCGTGATGACCCCACTCCCACGTTCTAGGGAAGGTTGTATGTATTTTGAAAAAAAAATCTACTGAAGATGCCCTTGTACTAGAAAGCATTTGGTCATCATGAGGAGAGCATGATGCATGTCCCTCATAGCCAACTAAACGTTTGGACTGGACAACCAAGTTAAATTTGATGGCCGTATGGCCGTATTCATTCTTTTTTTTCTCTGTTTTTTTTCCAAATGAGCCTCCCACCTATCGTAATCCTTTGTTGGAATATGCACTAACTTATTCTGTTTGGACAGTGTATGTGATGTGATGTGATGGTGCATTTTTTAACCAATATAAAGATTGTGAAGATCTTGGTATGTTATGGATGCTTCCCTCTATCCACTCATGTCCTTATCGTCATTGAGAGCCGAGGGATATTTTATGTACCTCGTGCATCTCTTGCTTATCCAAATAATGTAATCAGATGAATATTATATAATATTTAATAAAACCTTTTTGAGTTAACAATCAAAGTTCAAGAGTGAATTCATAAGCATGGATCACTTAAAAGGTTATAATCTTGGTTTATAACGTTTATATTTTAATTAGAGCAATAGAAAGAAATGGAATTTGTTGATTTAAAATTAAATAATGTTTTATAAAATTTAGAATAGAATAAATGATAGAAAGAAGAGCACATAGTATATTGTATAGGTGGGAAAAGTGGATAGAGTATCAATTATTTCGATATTTCTTTTGGTAGGATGGTCTAAGTTGTTATTTATGGTGCTATGAGAAAGACTTTCTTTGTCAAAATTTGTTGTCAACGTGCGCATGCATTGCAAAGGATGGCAAAAAAACAATAATATCTACAATGATCTTTTTGATGGTTAGTGCATCATCATCAACCATTTTACTATTCTAATCAACCAAGGCCTCAAATTGCACTTGAATGTTGAGAAACTAACTCATTGTTGTTTGCATCTCCCCTTGTATTGATTGGACTAACTATTTGAATGAAGCCTTGGGCTCCTTTTTCTTTTGTTCAATTAACACTTCTTGATCAATGACCTAATTGGAGATGTTGACAATATCAATGGGGGTGCTTGTGCCTAAAAATTCATCCTACAACTAATCTAGTATTTAGATATTAGCCTCATGTTGGTGCTCAAGCATGTATTCCCACAATTCCTAAAGAGTAAGACCAAAACATAAGGACAAGGATATTTTCAACAAAGGTAATGGGCAAGACTTATGATCATATAGTGTCATGAATGGACCCATTCTTGTGTGTGGCTAAACTCATCTTCATCTTTTGGGTATATAAGGCTAAGGGGGTATTCCCTAAGGCCTCTACAACATGACAAATTAAAGAGAAATAAACCACTAGATTGAAGGCCCTTGAGAAACCATACCCAACATGCTATGAACCCAAAGGTTTGTCACTAAGTTCATGCCAACCTTGACTACATATAAACCTACAAGATCAAAAAGCAAACAATAAATCTCTCTTACCATGCACCAAAAGATAATAGTAGTGTTGTAGATCCCCAAAAATGAATCCACTTAACGTTGCATTCACATGGAAAAGAAGAAACACACTATTATGATCTACAAAGTTATATCAGATTTAAGATAACATGGAATACAACATGAGTTGCATAATTAGATCATACCAACATGGTGGAAACTAAACTAATCTTATAACTAGCAAGGGATATATTTAATTTTTTTAAAAATGACCTTTCACCAATAATACCAATGCCTACTCCATTAAGTAATAGAGTCATGACTTGCAAGGAGGATGACAACATGGCTACAAATTAGTATTGGAACAAATCTTGCATACACATGCAAACTCAAATAATAAGGGAACTTGTAAGTGATAATTCTTAGTTATCCATCCCTAATCATTATCACCCTAGATATAATAAGAAAATACCACCAAAAACTAGTTTATTATGGATTACAAAGCCTACCACATTAATCTAATATGATTACAATTGAAACAAAAAAATAGGGTTTATCAAAATGAATTAAGAAGATGATAAAGCACTATGTTTTTCTAAGGTTTCACTCAATTATGAGGGCTAAAATACATAAACAACAATAAAAAATCACTCCTAACTGTTATGACAACAATAAGAGAAATTTTGAAGGCTAAAACAATGTGTACCTTGCTGAAAAAGTGTTGTTTTGAGGTCACTGAGGACTCATTCGCCTAAAGTGGCGAATGGGTCCCTGTTAGGGTTTATGAAAACTTACTTCTGGGTTATGTTCTTCAATATCTACACTTCTAGCTCCCAAGTGACCAACTCCCGAAAGTTGGAAATTAATTTTTTAGGCAACTTTTTGTGATCTTGCAAGATGGATGACAACTTTGCAACTTTTCAACTTTGACAACTTTGCTTCAATCTTGTTCTCCACTTGATCTTCAACTTAAAAGCCTACAATAACACATCAAAGAGGAGAAATTTTTTTGATTGTTAGGGAATAGGGGTTTGCCTTGGTCAAACCCTGTTTAGGTAATTAAACCTTGTGATGAAATTATGAAATAGAAGCATGAAACATGAAATATGGAACAATGATACCTTGGATGAAGTCTTGGAATGTAAATATGCAATCTAACATGAAGTGGCCATAAAGAATGTAGATCTTGATATTGAATTGGATGTGAAACAATGCTTGCAAATGGATCTTCAATACTACATTAACACACTAGCTCAACAAGCTTGATGCACTATGCCTTTGACATCATGATATGATCTTGAATTGCTACAATAAAACCTTGATAATCTGCCTTTAAATTCCTTTGAAATGCTCTTGAAATGCTCTTGTGAACTCTTAGGATGCTTGCATAATAATTCTTAGGATGTCTTAGATGAAACTGTGTGAATTAACCTTATATTTATACTAAACTTAAGATTTAATCTCGAAATTTAAATAACACAAGCTGGCATTAGATCTAAGATTCAAAATTGTTAAAATCTTGCCACAAATAAGTAAAAAAAGGGGTGTCCTAGGTAAGGAGGACCCATTCACCACCTTGGGTGAATGGGTCCTAGCACAATTTCTAGGACCAAGCTTTGGGGAGGTGAAATATTACTAAAATCCCATCACAAATATGTTAAAAAAGGGGGTCCTAGGTAAGGAGGACCCATTCGCCACCTTGGGAAAATGGGTCCTAGCACAATTGTCTAGGACTCAAACCTTGCCAAGTTAAATGTTATTATTAACGAGTGTCAGGATAAATCCTTTGAAAATTGTAAAAATTAAGGCTTGGATTTGAATTAAAGGGGCCAATTAAGCTCTAATTAACCTCAATTAATAAATGAAGCCCTAGATTACTATGAAAGTGTAAGAAAACACTTTACAACACCCTAAATAGGGCACAATTAAGTACATTTTATCATTAATTATTCATTCCCAATTTTAAGTGTGAAAAGGGGTTACTTTTTTTTACGCTACATTTTGCCCCCACTTTAGTGAGAGTTTTCCCCCATGAAAAAATCACACTAAAGTAGACACTCAAGACATTTAAGTATGCAACAATAACAAAGATACATAGTCATACCCTATCAAAGATCAAGAAAAACAAAGGATCAAGCGCAATTGTTCTAACACAATGTGGAACGTGACTATTTGTCCAAGAAAAATGATCAAGCTTCGATAGTCCAACATGACGTGGAACACATCTAGGCTATTTTTTTGTAACAAGGATCAAGCTTCGACAATCCAACACGATATGGAACATATCTAGGTTGTTTTTCCATAACATGCGTGCTCACTCTAGGGTAGTGGAACCTCAAGCAATCCACTAGGTGAGTTATCCCAACGAGGTGGAAAATGAGAGAGTCATATTAGCCTCATACCATACCAAGGTTATCCTCTTGAAAACTTTGATAAGGCACCACAATGCTATTCTTTTATGAATGTTTTGAATGTTATGTCTATAGGTTTTTTTTAAAGGGGATTTTTCTTTGTTCATGTGAGGTAGATTCTTAGGGAACATCATGACTAATGTCTCCAAGAGAGGACAAGTCAAGAGTATTAGATCGCCACTTATGGGATGCCTCGTTTGTATTATGCCACTAAGGGAAATCATATGCTTAGAAATATTTTGCTCTTGGAGGACATCAAACCCAATGACACCACCAAGAAAAGGACACGTCACAAGAAATAAAATCACACCATGAAATATGCAAAATATCGAAAGATGTCATTGATGCATGCCCCCACTTTAAAGTGATTTCTAACACCATTCCTATGAGCAACTGCTTTAAAGTAGCCAATGTTTGTTCCTAAGACATGAGAGCTTTCCTTGGAAAACCCTATGCCAAGTCATATGTTTATGAAATAAAGCTATATCATGAATAAGGGGTTGTCCCCAAAATGAAATGCTAAACACAGGAAGAAAGTATGTCACATGCTAGTCGACTTAAGGCATGTCGTCCACATCCCAAGCTTGCTCTTATGTATACATGGAAAATAGTCAACTATCCAAAAGAGACAATGGCAAGTACCATACGAGGAAAAGGCTACCTAACTCCTTGCCCCCACTTAGTGCAAGACAAGGATGAGCCAAGAATGGATGATTATATGTTGCTCCTTGTGAAAAAGGAAATGATTTGCAATGAATGTAAAAACATGCAATAGTGAGTATGTTATGACCCTACAACTATTACATGGAAGGAGAAACAACTAATGCTATTGATTATAATGAGTAGACAAAGTATCAACTTGATGCATATCTAATGAGATATTCCCACATGTAGTATCTATCAATTCAAGATGCACCAAAGTTGAAGTAGGTTTAGAAGAATCTTTTGTAAGAGTGCTGATGTTAAATGAAAGCTTTTTTGATGTTTTTTGTTTCTTTCGAAGGACAATAAATAAGACCACTATTTGTTTCTTGTGTGTTAAGCTCTATAGGGACACATATACCTTGTTATCTAGAACCACATCCTTTTCCACTATAACCAAGTTGTTTCATAAGTTCATAACCTCTTCCATAATTTTTTTTCATTTTATTTGGATTCAGTGGTTGTTCATAATCAGCTTCATCAAAGTTTTTTGTGTAATTTTCTTCTTCTAAAGTGGTTGAGGTGGATGCTTTCAAATTTTGTGTTGAATCTTGTGTCATCATTACCACTTTTTCTTTTCCCTTTTTTAGACTCCTTGTTTATGATCTTGTATTCTCCCATGAATGTTGGCGTAAAATCCAATGATCCCAAAACATCCACCGATAACATTGTGAAGGGTTTAGGGAACTTATCTTTTTGTTCTTCTTTCATGAGTTCTACTTGTGTAGTTGGTGACATTGTTTTCAAAGGATTTTCCTTGTTTTTCTCAATGAGTAAAGCACTGTAAGGCTTAGGATCAGCTTTGATTGTATACATTTTGTTGTTGTAGATATGCTTCATTTTACGATGAAGGGTAGAAGGCACCCCATTCATCTCATGAATCCATGGTCTCCCTAAAAGAAGATTATAGGAAATATCGTGAGGCATAACATGGACTAGAGTTTGTAAGGTGACCATCCCAACTTTAATAGGTAATGTGATGACTCCAAGCGGTTGTTTTCCTACGTTATTGAATCCACAAATAGATAAAGAATTAGGTTGAATTTGAATTTTTTCTACTTCAATATTATCAAGGAGGCTTACACTACAAAAATTAAGAGTCAAACCATTATTGATGAGAGTATATTTAATGTGGGACTTATTATTCTTAATGTCAATAATAGCCACTATCATCAAAGAGTCATTTTTTTTTTGCACTTCTAACAAAGGTAACTCATCTTGGTGGAAAGTAATGTCCATGTTGGCCAGAGTTATAGCTTGAATTTGGGCTGCCACATCATTTGATTGCACATTAGGAGGGGTAGGAACTTGTTGTAAAGCACTTTGAAGCATGTTATGATAAATAGGTGAGGCTTGAATAAGGTCCCATAAGGATATCTTAGCAAAAGTATTCTTAAGTTGTTCAACAAGATCATACTCAGGACTTTCCATTTTGTAAATGAAAACAAGGAGGACCGGGTAAGATAGGGTTAGGCAATGGGAGGGATTTCATAGTTGTTTTCCTTGGTTGCGGATTATTCCTAGTGTTATATGTATGAGAAATGGTATTGTAACTCGGTTTCTACGGAACATTATCATTATCAAGTTATATTTTAGGTGGTTCTAAGATAAGCACATGTTTATTTTGAACTTGTGGTTGTTGTGAGGGTGGATAAATGATAAGTTTAGGCTCAGGAGAGTATTTTAAGGGACATCTAATGTGCATAACCTCAAAATATTTATCCTCATTTTTGTGATCTCTTAGTGAGGCGGAGCTAATGTCACTTCATCATCTTCATCTAAGGAAGCCATATCACTATTGTTTGAAAGACATGTTTCAATGTTCTTATTTTCTTGCACCATGATATCCTCCCTAGTGGGAGAGTTTTTAGGAGAACTACAAACTAGATGTTCATGAAATTCAAAGGTTGGTTCTTTAGAAATAACTTCATCAAAAGTAAGGGAGTTATCAATGGTTGGGTTTTCTTGATTATCAATGATGGAATTCTCTTGTTCAATAATGTTTTCCCTAGGATTCTCATGACTATCATATATTGGATCTTCTAACATCGAAATATCTTCTTCACAAATAGGAGAGATATTAGGAGAATGCCAAATTTGATTTCTATGATTGTCCATGATTTCATCCTTGTTTTCTAAGGTCTCACTCTCGTGTGCCATAACATCTACCCTAGTAGGAAAGATTTTAGGAGAGGAGAAACAAGAGTTTCATCACCTTCCATGGTTAGATTTTGTAAAGTAGCTTCATCGCAAATAGGGGATGCATCAAGAGAAGAGCAACTATGATTTTCATGCTTACCAATGGTTGGACTATTTTGTTCAAATATATCTTCCCAAATGGTAAGAGCATTAGGAAAGGGAGGACCAAGATTCTCATGACTCTTAATAAGTGTATCTTCTAACACCAAACTATCTTCTTTATGGCTAGGAGAGATATTAGGAGAAGAACAAATGTGATTGTCATGGTTATCTACACTTACATCCCCATGTCCTATATGTCTTCCCAAGTAGGGGAGGTAGGATTATCATAGCTCTCAATCATTGGATCTCTTAACACCAACATATCCTCCTCACAAATGTGATTTTCACGATTTTCCATGATTATATCCTCATTCACTAAAGCATTCTCACAAATAGGGGAGGTATTGGGAGATGAAAGGAGACTAGGTAAAGTAATGTTTCAATGATCTCATCTTCTTGTTTCATAATATCTTCACAAGGGGGAGAAGGAGGGGGACAAACAAGACTTTCATGATTCTCGATGATTGTATCTTCTTTCACCAAGACACCTTCATCACCAATAGGAAAGACATCGAGAGAAGAAAAATTATGTTCTTCATGATTATCTTCTTGTATCATATCATCCTCATAAATGGGAGAGATAATAGGGTTTGAGATAGGCAAGGTAATATTAAGGATTGTGTCAATGTTTTTGTTCCCTTGCTCTAAGATGTTCTCATAATGAGGAAAGATAGTGGAAGGATGGTTGACATGTTTCTTGATGACATAATTATTGTAATCTAAATTGAACTCATAGGAGGGGATGTTGTAATTATGCAATCCATTCTTAACCATATTAAAACCACATCTCTTAAAAGGAAACATGCTAACATGAAAATGTAGATCTAACTTATGCAATGTTTCAAATGTGTAAACAAATGTCCTACATATTTGAAGAATTTCACTACTGAAATGAGTTTTGAAAAATGAAATTAAGCTACATGAAGCAAATTAAGCTAGATTTAATGAAACAAAAAATCTGAAAACTAAAACAGAGATGTAATAGCAGCAAATAGAAGCATAAAATAAAGGTTTCACTACATGAAGCACTACATGAAGCAAATTAAGCTAGATTTAATGAATTTAATGAAATCAAAAATTTGAAAACTGAAACAAAGATCTAATAGCAGCAAATAGAAGCATAAAATAAAGGTTTCAGATTCTAGAAAATGTAGTTTCAAATTTGATCAGGGACTCATTCATCACCTTGGGCGAATAGGTCCTAGATTAGGGTTTTTGAACTATTTTTTTAATGATTTTTAAGCTTTTTTCAATGAGTTTCATATTCTAGAAAATGCAGTTTTAGATCTGATCAGGGACTCATTTTCCACCTTGGGCGAATGGGTCCTAGGTTAGGGTTTTTGAACTATTTTTGACTAATTTTTAAACTTTTTTCAATGAGTTTCAATTTCCAAATAATGTAGTTTCAAATCTGATCAGGGACTCATTCGCATTAGGGTTTTTGAACAATTTTTGACTACTTTTCAAAAAGTTTTTTTCAATGAGTTTCAGTTTCAGGTCTGTAATAGTACCTTTCAGTTTCAGATTTTTGCAAATGTAATATGAAATGCAAGTTGGAAAGGTAATGGAATGATGAATTACAAAACCTAGTTTGATATGAATTTTTTATTTTATTTTCAAATGCAAATTTATGTGATCTAAATGATATGCAAGATGACTGATTTGTTTTTGTATTTTTCATATTTAAAGAATGCAAAACAGTGCAATTCTAAAACACTAGATGAGATGCAAAATTTAATGCAAACTAGGACACCCCAAATGAGATCTAATTCAATGAAAATTAATGCAAATTAATGCAAGATCTAACCTAGGATGAGAAGAAAGGATCCAAAAGTAGAAAACTACAATGTTCAATATGCTAGGTTCACCAAAATGAAATAAAGAAAAATGGGGTTTATCAAAATGAATTAAAAAGATGATAAACCACTATGTTTTTATAAGGTTTCACTCAACTATGAGGGTTAAAATGCATACATAACAATTTGAAATCAATCCTAATTGTTATGACAACAATAAGGGAGGTTTTGAAAGGTTGAAACAATGTGTACCTTGTTGAAAAAGTGTTGTTTTGAGGTCACTGAGGACTCATTCACCCAAAATGGTAAATGGGTCTTTGTTACGGTTTTTGAAAACTAACTTCTGGGTTTTGTTCTTTAATATCTACACTTCTAGCTCCCAGGTGACCAGCTCTCGAAAGTAAAAAAATAATTTTGTAGGCAACTTTCCATGATCTTGCAAGATGGATGACAACTTTGCAACTTTTCAACTTTGACAACTTTGCTTCAATCTTGTTCTCCACTTGATCTTCAACCTAAAATCCCACAATCACACATCAAAGAGGAGAAAAACATGTTGATTGTTAGGGAATAGGGGTTTGCCTTGGTCAAACCTTGTTTAGGTAATTAAACCTTGTGATGAAATTATTAAATAGAAGCATGGAACATGAAATATGGAACAATAATACCTTGGATGAAGTCTTGGAATGTAAATCTACAATATAACATGAAGTGTCCATGAAGAATGTAGATCTTGATCTTGAATTGGATGTGAAAAAATGCTTGCAAATGGATCTTCAATACTCTGGTTAGAACAAGATTCCCTTAATATCATAAATTGTCTACTAAATCTTAGTCCGCCATCATGGTCTATTGCTCATATAATTAATGATGCCCTTTCCATCATTGATTCTTTTATTGAGGTGAGAATTACTCACATTTTTCTGGAGGCTAATTCTCTTGTTGATAGGTTCACTAATTTGGGAGTGATGGCTCATAATTATTGGCATACTTATGATGCCATACCATTTAATTTTTAGAGTATCTCTAATTATGACCAAATGTCATGTCACAGAAGAGGATACTTGGGGAGATAAGTTATTTTATTTCCTCCTCAGTTGGTTTTTGATCTTTGAGTTTAGTGCTTGCTCATTTAATAATTGATTTTTTGATGATTTTGAGATCATGGGTTGGGAGTTGAGGACTAGTAGTACTTGGTTTGTCAAGCTCACACAAATTGTGGGTATTTTTTGCATTTTCTTCTAGATTGTTCGCTTAAATCTTTTTGTACAGAAGAAAAAAGTGTAGGTTGTGAGTAGGTTATCTCTATCCACCATGGGAGGGGCTCATTGTAGAGTGGATTCAAGCTCTTGCAACAAATTCTATAGGAATAAACCTGTCTGGGAACACTTGGAGAAGGGTGGTGTTTGCCCCTACTTGTTGAGGCTTCATAATTTTGATTCAGAGGTGATAGAGGCCTTTGTGAATGGATGGAACAAAAAAGTTCTGCGTTTCCAAGGTGTGGATTTCAACATCACTAAGGACTTAATTGCTGAGATTACTGGTCTTCCTTCGAAGGGCAAGAAATTTTATAGGGACCGAGTTGTGGCTAAGACTGCCTTAGCAAATTTCTTCAAAGGCTCGGAGAAGCAAAAGCTTAGGGGAGTTGGTAGTGGAGGGTATGCTCAGAAATCCATCAAACCGCTATGGAGAGACTTTGTTCTTGCAATTATGTAAATCTTCATGTTGGAAGGAAGGTACTCTATTATTTATGGTTATCACTTCTTGTTGCTTAATTGTTTCTGCCACAACAATCTAGTTTCGTTCCCCTATTACTTGCTTGTGTCTATGGAAACTAGTATTGTTGATCATAGAAAGAACCCTAGGAAGGCTATTCTCCATGAAGGACTTATGAAACTTATAATTGATCACATTAAATTGAAGGTGTTACTTGCAATTCCTAAGATCTCTTCTGCTTGTAAAAAGGAGGGCAGTAATTATGGGTATGATATTGGTGAGTCGACGAAAGAGTGGGACAGTGACTATGAGGAAGAAGACTCTGTTGATGATGATTTCTCGGAGGATGAGGGGAAGTCTAGTGATGAGTCTAAGGACTCTAAGTCTTGGTCTAAGGGTTACAAAATAGATGTTGAAATGAGGGAGGTTGTTGCTCCTTCGGTGAAAAAGAATTTTAAGGGGAAAAAAGGGGCCCTAAGAAGGAGAAGTGTACTATTAAGTAGGGGGTGGACAAGCTAAAAGGAATGGAGGAGTCCCCTTTTCCTTCTGTTAAAGGGGTTCAGGGGGATGTTAATGAGGGTAATGAGCAGCTAATGGTAGATATAGCGCAAGACAATGAGGGATTTCTAAATTCTAAGGTGGCTATTCCTAGCCATGGTGATTTTGAGACTCTTGTTGGTAATAACGATGAGCAAGTTAAGCAGAATGATGTTAAGGTTGGGCATCTTGAAATAATGACTAATTTAGCTGATATCCTTGATAAACATTGGGTGAAAGTGGAGCTAATTAAGGTTGAAGTCTCCCCCATGGAGGAGGATTTGGAGGGAAAAGGTGGGGTTCGGGAGGAACCCAATGAGAATGTTGATATTCCTACTATTGCTCCAGTCAATTGGGAGGAGATCAATATGGACTTGTTCTATAGAATGGCGTAGGACAACACTAGAAACTTTCTCTCCCTTATGAAATGGATTTTTTTGGAAGTGAAGGAACTTAATACTAAGCTTAAAGATTGTCAGGATGTTTGTGTGGTGTTAGTGAATTGCAATCAAAGGGAATGATCAGTGAGAGATAAGGTCAAAAATATGAATGTGATCCTTGATAAGTTAGCAGTGGATGCTGATAGACTTGGTAAAATCCATGAGGAAAGGTTGAACTCTTTGGAAAATATTGTTCATAGGATCAATGAGGAACAGTTAGTGGGTATGGAAGAAAGAATGAGCAAGATCAACAATGACCTATAGACTATGGTTAGAATCAATAATTAGTCATTGAAGACTAGTGCTTAGGGCTTATTGTTATTGAATGATAAAGCCATCAATTGGAATGGTAAGTCCTTAGATTTGGGTGAACATGAGGAGGCCATTACTGAAGTTAACCGTATGAACTCGTAGAAGAAGAATGAGGAAAATTTCCTGTGCGTGGAGAAGAATTTGGATGTTGGTCCTTACCTACGTATGAGGAGAAAGACTAAGAAAAGGGAAGCCATTTCGTTCCAGGAGCTTCAAGATGTAGTAGAGATGCATGGTAGGGTCATCTCTAGTAATTTGGATTTTTCCAAGGTGCTTGATAATATTTTGTAGCTTTTTATTATTGTTTTTGATTGATCAACCTTCTGTGTTGATGTTTTGTTGTTGGGTTGCTGATGAGCTGTCTAGCTTTATCTTGTGTCAACATTTTTGACTTTTGTGGGTAGTGGGTGTTCTTGTTTCTATATTTTTAGTAGCTTTCCTTCGTTGTAAAGGGTTTTGGGGTCCCTTTAAAATCTCTTTTTCCTAATCAAAAACTATATTCAAAGCCCTTCTTTAAATACTATAGCTTGACATTGGAACATTTACTTAAGAGAAAAAACCTACCTAACTACCCATTCCCCTAATTTACAAATGTTCCTATTGGAAAGAGGAAAAGGGGAATTACAATCTAGAGATGTGTACCTAATATCCTTTATGTAGTTTGTTTATACCTAGAGGATACACTGAGAGAAAAGAGTAATTATGGAAGGGCAACTATATCTAAATGCATTCCACGTGTAACTTAAATAAGACTTGCATTCATTCATAACCCTTATATTGATCATTGAACCCTTATATCTCCATATATATATATATATATATCTCATATAATAGTTACAATGGTAGGTCTTAGTCTTTACTTTGTATTATCATTCTCTTATCTTTTCCTATCTCATAATTTATTCTATATTTTGTATATATCCCTATCTTCCATATATTACATACATATATTTATATATTGTCTCTTAAAGAGATGTTACCCTTATAGGGACCTCTTACTTAGTCTCCCTTATTGGCCTTAGGTTTCACAAGTCCTATGCAGTAGCTTAAAATAACTTTTAGCTCTACCCCATGACTTGCTAGCATCATCCCCCATTTTAAAATGATGTCTTTTCCTCAATATATATTGTTCAATTTCTAGGAAGAACGTGTTTGTAGATGACCTTGAGCTATGTAAGTGTAGTTTCCCATTGTTGTTTTTCTTGTTGTAGGAATTTGATGACATGTCCTTGAGTACTTTTTATTTTTTCCTCTACCTCCACAAAAGTAGTGGGTATCTTTATCTATTGTGCTACACTCTTTGCCTCCCCCAAGATTCTAGTTAAGTGCACCAATTTTATGCTGATTTTCTCATAAAGTTGTTTAATCTGCATATTTTGTTTTTTTCTCTTCTCTTGGACTCGTTGTACTTGAGTGTGCATGTTCTCTATTTGTGCTCTTATTACACCATCCATATATTTTAGTGGATCATATGATGAGGTGATCTACACTATTTGGGCCTCCAATTGAGTGATTTGATCCTTGAGGTTCTTGGTGAGGTTAGGCCGTTGAAGACAAAATTGGTATAATACGTTTGCCTCTGCTATACTCACTTCTATGTTATTTATTTGTACCTCCAATTAGGATTTAGCTTTCACACACTTGTTTGTTGCCTCATCTATTTTATTTTTCAAATTTTCCTCTTGAGGCTCTTGTCTTATCTTGTCCTTCTATGATTGTAAGTATGTTTGTATGCTATCCACCAATTTTTTGAGTTATTATGATATAGGAAGGAAGTATCTCCTTGCACTTGTGGTATGGTGATTTTCAATCTGTTCATCGCCTCTTGGAATTGTATAACAATTTCAACATGTTGTTGTAATATATCTTCCCTTGCGGTGGCATGGAATATGTCCCCTAATTGAAGTTTTTGTAATGAGGAAATTCTTGAGGTTCACTTAGGAATCGATTATTGACAACTGTAGTAGTTGTGGTGTGGGTGTTGGATGTGATTTATTTTTTTTCAATAAGAAATCTTTTATTGATTGTATATGGGATGTATACGTAGTGTAATTCCTCGAGCTAACGTGCGTAAAAAAAACCTAATAGAATATTTTTTTTTTGAAACAATGAAAACAATTTCGATAACACAAAAATAACATGTCGCACTTGCACAACAACACACACAAGTGTCACAATGACACAATAATAAGAACACCAAGACAAATTCATCATTGCATAAGCAAGGTGGAAACAATGAAAGAACACTACTCCAAAACAACCCATGACCTATGAGGAATGTGAAGGACACCAAAAAGGCTAACTAAGAAGGATTAAAACCTTCCCAAGTCTTCACAAGAGTAGGTGCACAATCTCCCTAACCCTAGGTTTGATAACCAGACAACTTTAAAAGAAGAAATGTAAGCAACACCACTAGAACCCTGAGACCATGAGGAACAACTTTTTTTTACATGGTTTTCCCATATGAGGCCTTGAAACAAAGAAGAAAGATTAAGTCCTAAAAAAAAGAAACTTGACTAGGTTTTTGAGGGTTCTAATGACTAAAATGACCAAAATAGGAAATATAAAAGGCATAAAAATGATTCTTTAGTGGAATTAAGCTTAGAAAATCACTAGCTAACAATGGAAGAGGATTAACATTTTATTTTTTGTATGTGAATGAATTCACCCAAACATAGGACCAGGCTGTCTAAACAAAGATTGATGAATTTGAGCCTATTAATACTCAACACCAAGCCACCCCACTGCCAACCAAACTTCCCCATGGTTTTTTAAAAACAAATTAACTATATTTTCATTTACCAACATTTTTCCCAAAACACATAAAACATTTTGAAAAACACTATAAGAATCATTAGGAATCATTTAAATTCCTAGAATTTTAATTATGATCACAAAGGTAATTTAAAATATCATTTAAATATTCACCTTATTCTCATTCCATGATTAAATTATAATTAAATCATACAATTTGAAACTTATTAAATATTTTGTAGAAATATGAAATTAGAAAATTATTTAAGTCAAGCATGCACTGGAATTTTACAACGCATAGGGATTCTTGAATAATTCCTAACTCAGATTTGGGTTTCACATAAGGTCAAACATGACACATATCATACTTGATTTGAGTATATGATTGGGGATTAGATAGGGAGGGCCAATGTGACATATTTGAATTAACCACCATTGGGAAATAACTTTGACCTATGTAGCTAGGTGGAGAAATAACCTTGTACTTATAACCATTCAACACATGCCAATGGTACTTGCTTAATGTATATATAGATGAAGAACAACATAATCACCCAATGAGGCCCAATAGCATAAAGCGTAAAATAACATCTATACATTTATCATATAAATCATTCCTTTTGCATATCAATAATCAAGATTACATTTAATCACTGCATATATAATGAGCATCATTGAATTGAATCATAATGATAAACCATGCATGTAAATATACAAAATTTCAATAACCAACATGTTGAAGAACCTCATCTAGAACATGTGGTGGTTCATACACACCATTCAGAGCCATAAATAATCACCACAAAATACACAAGAAAATGGTGAAGCTGAAACATCGATCTCAAATTAACAAGATGCAAACGAGAGGGGCACTACATGTAGAGGATTTT
The DNA here is from genome assembly GCA_007258455.2 of Sequoia sempervirens. NCBI lineage: Eukaryota > Viridiplantae > Streptophyta > Pinopsida > Cupressales > Cupressaceae > Sequoia > Sequoia sempervirens. The sequence goes on from VDFB02275070.1 coordinate 27,005, forward strand.
GTGGTGTTTACATATTGTTTCCCCTCATCTCCCCCACTCACTTGACTACTTTATGAATAACCTATGTAACCTAATAAGGTTTTAACTTCCAAAGTAGTTTTAGGAGGTGGAAGTGTCATAATTAGGGTAACTTTCATGGGGTCTACCATCAAGCCTTCTTTACAAATAATGTTCCCTAATAGTGTTCCATATGGTACCACAAACATACATTTCTTTAGATTTAGTGATATATATATATACTCTAACATCTGTTTAACATCATATTAAGCACTTGCACATGGTCTTTTACTAGTCCATACACTCTCCAATCATCAAAGTATACTTCCAAGAAGTCATGTATAAAGTATTTAAATGCATTGATCATTATCCTACTAAATATTGTAGGTGAATTTTTAGACCAAATGGCATTACTGTATACATATAAGAACCCCATTCTATTGCAAATTTAGTTTTTGGTTGATCTTCTTCCTTTATTTTCACTTGGTGGTAGCCAGAGAATCTATCAGTGAATGAGTAGATCTCTCTTCTGACAACTGATTCTAATATTTATTTGGTAAAAGGTGTAGGGAAGGGGTCATGTATTTAAGCTTTATTGAGTTCCTTGAAATCAACACATATTTTCAACTCTCCTATATTTTTATTTTGTATGACCATAGGGCTTATCCATTCTACATCTTCTATTGGGTTAATTATTCTTACAACAAGCATTTTATCTATCTTAACTTTGACTTTCTTTTTCATATTTGGGTTAAGTCTATATGGCCTCTTCCTTATTGGTTTAGTTCCTTCTTTTAATTGTATCTTCATCAATCCTACCTCTTCTTTTATCCCTTTCAAATCTGTAAATGTCCTAGGAAATAATTCTTCAAATTTTGATAGGATTTTTGCAACTTGTGCAACTAATTTATAATCCCATTAATCTCCTATTTTTACAAGTTTAGGGTCCCCTTCTTTAGCAATATTTTATTCTCTGAGATTGTTTGGTTGGTTGTAATACAATTGTTTAGATTCTATAGGGGATTCTAGTTCCCTTTTTCCAAAGTTTACTTCTATATCTATGTTATGTGTATCATCATCTTCTTGTTGTGTTAGATAACATATTCTTCCAGTGAATGTTGATTCTTTGTCTAACCATTCAATACACTTCTATATCCCCTATGTCTATGGAGTTGGGGTAGTAGGTTGTGGTACCAAAACTTAATTATTTATGTCTGGTTTAAATAATATTTCTTACATTTTAAGTATCATGGTATGCATATATGCTTATCCTAGTTGTAAAAAGAAAAAGTGTGTAGAAAATCCATTTTAAGTTCTATCCAAGATCTAGTTTCTACTCTTCTTTCATGGTTTATGTACTAGATCTTAGTAATCAGTGTTAGTGTCGAGTAAAATAGTTAAATGTATAACCATTCATCATATGCATTCCTTGTTTCCCATCTTATAATACAAGTGTTTAATAAGTGCTCCTCCGGTAAGGTATGCCATTATATTTTGGTATCTCCATGTATTCTCCTTCTTTCTGTAGGTATCTTGTTTTTATTAGGATTTTAAATATAGCCCATTTGGTTAGTTTATCCTTATGTGTATTGCGCTAGCTTATGACATTACAAATAAGTATATGTTGTAATATGTTGAGCCTTAGCTCCTCATTATTGAAGATTTGTTCTATTTGTGTAGGATATGATAATAGGTCTGCTACGCTTAGATAGTTAGGGAGTTTGATATGTGAAATTACTCATGATATGTGATTTATCTAGAAATTTTTTCTAGATACATTATATTTATAGTATCTCAAGTTTTTGCAAGTAATATATGGTGTATTATCTCTCTACAGTAAAATTTGGAACATCCTTTGGTATACTCATCATAAATATCCTTTGAAATTTGGTAATCCTCCAAGATTAAAGTTTTAGCTCTTTCTACATCCATGCATCCAACACCTCTTCACTATATGTGTTGTAATCATTCCTCTCTAGTTTGACTTCCCCTTTTGAGTTTGGTTCATCAAGAATTTCATTTAGGGGTAATTTTGATATTGTGTAAATGATTTTATTGTCAGAGTTATGATATTATTCTATGTTTACTTTCACTATGCATTATTTTTCTGGACTATTTTATCTTCGTCGGTAAATGATATTTATTCTTTTCTTGAGTCTACCATGCCATTTGTGCTCAAAAACCATCTTGTTGAACACCCAAAATACTGAGAGGGGGGTGTGAATCAGTATTCATAGAAAATAATTACCTTCATCAACTTAAACATGCATTCAAAACATCCCATCAAACATGCAAAAATGAAAAGGAACAATTAAAGCATGCATCACATCAATGAACACAAGAAAACTAGATTTACATGGAAAGCCCTTGAAAAGGAAAAACCACAGTGAGGATTAGATCACAATATATTGTAACCGATTACAATAGATTTACATAATGGACTCACTATCCATAAATAATGGCTCACTACCTAGAATAGAAAGAGATATAAGAAAGGGTTGCTCACTACTAAGGATGAACTACTAACAATGAATTTGCAATATGTTGAATGAATAGTTCCAATTAAGCTCAAAAAACTAGTGTTGTGCCCTCAACACACACACCATGTTTGGAATGGGACCCTCTTTCTTTTCACCTCGCCGAGCCATATTTTTTACCACCTCATTTTGCGTGCCCCTTGTTTTGTGTTCTGGATGGTCAATGAGCTTTTGAGAAGTCATCCTAAGTTGGCCATGTTTCTCCACCCTCAAATTTTCAAGGCTTTAGGCCTTTGCAAAAATCCCTTGGTCGTTTGCCTTCATCCTTTTGAACTAGCATACCTGGAGCCTAGCGGGTACCGTTTTCCTTGCCAAGTGCCTGAATGACCAATTGCTAACTTTCGTCCGCCCATCGGACTCCACCCTTCTCGCAGCCATTTTCAAATGACTAACCACCAACCTTTGGCGCCACCATATGAACATTAATAAGGTGCATTAAATTCCCTATTTTCTATAAATAGGTCGATTAGAGCTATCATTTTCATCCTGTCAGTTGTTTAGAGCGAGTTATAGCCCTCTACAAATGTCGCCGTTGTGCCCACTGAGCTTAGTTGCCGATTCAAGGCTATTACCTGTTGTTTGATCATTCACCTTCATTGGGTTTTAGAGGTAGGTTTTCTACCACAAACCATGTTTTAAGGTTTTCTTCGATTCCTGCATAAAATTGCTAAATCTAAAGGGAGAAAACTTGAAATTGACCAGATTAAACCTAGGCACACAAAACCCATGAATTGAAATCTTAGCAAAATTTGAAATTGCCTCACATGCTGCTAGTAGAACTCATGCTCTCTACGACCGTTCTCCAACTAGGGCCTTCGTCCCCTGTGGGCCTGCAACCTCCCCATCGTCGTCGTTAACTTTGAAAAATGATTTAAACTTAACAACGACGATCTCCTATTCTGGGTCGACCCTCGCAGGAGGACTCACCTCCTTGGCCACCCTGAACTTAGCTTAAATTCATGAAATGAAATGGAGAGCAATCAACCTTCTCGGGTCCCTAGGTGCGGGTTTCTGCCTGCAAAATGCCTTTCAAACTTCGTTGTCCCAAACGACCATCCAACCTTGACCTTCTGGTGCACAGACCCTGCTCTATTGATTGCCCATCAGACTCAAACTCATCGAAATATCTAAGTTTGGGCTCACTATGGGTTCCTCCCTCTAGATTTACGCTTGTGAAATTCCATTTGGGTTTCACCGTTCCAAACAACTTTTATGGCCTGTCTTCCTGCCTGGCAGACTCCATCCTTGTCTTTGCCGTCCAAGTCAAAGAGTAACAATTTAAGAAGGCAGATCATTGTCCACGGACTTTTGCACCCCTTTCACAATGCATGAACGGCTACCCAAAACTACAAAATCCTATTGCCCTTCCCGCAAACGGGTCTCGACCTTGTCAATGTCGTTTAGTACTCCCACATTGAAAATTGTTAAGTGGTGTTTTAGTGGACCTCGCTCCGCAGACTTCTATTTGCGGGTTACCATGGTATTTTTTCCATTTTGAATAGCCTTTGCATACCAACCTTCCTCATTACAGGTTCCAAGCCTGCCATGTCCATTTGAGCCTAAAAGCCAAAATATTCAAATGTTAAACCTTATGCGGACCATCTCCTCTGGGTCGCCGCTAGCGAAGCTCCATCTTGGACCTGCCATTCCCAAATGGAAAATAGTTCTTGTCGGCCCACTACATAGGACTCGACCTCCCTATCTCTGTTGGACTGTCCGATGATAAGTGAATGATTCCCCTTATGCAGACCTGACGCCATGGGTTTATCCTGCCAGACCGCCTTTAAAATTCGCTGTTCCAAACAGTTGTGACCTAACATCTCCCCGCATCATCTGACCTAAAAATCTTGGGCTCCAAATGAATTTTACTACCGCCTTTCAAAGCTACGGGTCCCACATGGTGGAATGCCGCTTGCAGAATGCCTCCTTTCCAGTGTTGTTTCAATGACAAACCCCAAACAGTTGGGTAGCCTGTTGCACCTGCGTGCCTGACAAAAATGACCTTAATGCCTCCAAACTTCAAAATGACCTCGACCCAGATGCCAAAATGGTTCCTCCTTGTCAGGGGACCCCACAAAAATGACCAAACCTTAAGGTAGGCTGGGAAAATCAGGCCACCATGCTCTGATCGTTGTCCCTCCTATAGCTGCTTCAGAACAACCATCAACCCATGGAAGTCTGCACCCCTGGGCCCGAATTGTGGTAACTCCCTCCTGTGAAAGGTTAATGCCAATCTGAAAGAGATTTTAGGATTATTAAGTGATGAATTATCTAATCTAGCATCGTTTCGAAGGATTTTGGCTAATTTCCCCATGTTTTCATATTTGAATGTGCTTATTGCTCTCTCGCCTGCAGGATATATGGGACCAAGTGCAAGACCTTTGGAGGTGGTTGTGGAGAAAGACAAGGGAAAAAAGTCAGCCAAAGCACCCCAAGGAAAAGAGGATAAAGATCAAATGATGTACAAGTTCCAAGGGGAACCCCTCAACTCCAAGGTCACCAAAGCTTGGAAGGAGGTCTTAGATACAAATATCAGGCACATAGATATTGATGAATTCAAGCAAAGGGTGCAGATCAACCCCACAACAAAAAATGAAAGAAATATTAGAAGCAATGGATTGGCCAAGGCTGTCAGTTTTCCACCTACCCTCGTTGCTCTCGAACTTGTGATGGCTTGCAAGGAGGCACATCAACCAAAGTCTAGAACAATAGTGGATAGAGATGGGAATGTTTGGGTTGATTTTTTTTCCAAATCAATAGGGAGGGGTTTTCATATCCCTACATTCAGAGAGATAGAGGAAGCCTAAAATGAAGATGTGAAGGAGATGTGCGATTCATACCCCCTTAAGTGCAAAAAGATCATAAATTAGTATTGGTTAAAATAAAAGAGGGGTAGTGTAGCCAAAGTACCCCAAGAGCTCTTCCGCAATGACTTCTATGAGGATTACCATGACTTGGTAACCCTATTAAGAAGAGTTATGGGCCTTCCGAACGCTTCCTACTTCCAGGAATGGATGTTATACTTCATGGAAGAGATCCTCCAAGGAAAAACCAAATTCTACTGGGCAAGAATAATTAGTAATTGCTTGCACAAGCAATTTGTGGTTGTGAAGAAGACTTCACGATTCTACATGACTTCATACCTTGTCTATTTACTAGCCCACCAGATGCAATATAGAGGCTTGTTTAGGGATCCAGATGAGGCTATAAGTAGAGAATTAAAGGTCTATGACAGGTACCCTTAGCTTCAATACATGAATTTCAAGAGGGATTATTGCAGAGTCAATGACACTTTTATAGGTCATATTATCAGATAGCTCGGGGGTGACTTCAAAAGAAGAGTCTCCCATAGTACCAATGCTTACATCCACCAATTCCAATTCTTGTTCCTACAGTTCCCTAAATTCACATACATCTGAGTCAAAGGTTTCTCAAAAAAACCATACAAGCTACCCCGGTACCCAAATGACTGAATAATATTGCTAGAGCTCTCTCGACAGCTACAATGTGCACACACCCTCCTCAACAAAAAACATATAGGTGGGGATTCCCTATCCTCTCTTAGCCAAGGGATGTATGAGCTCCACACATCCCAGTGTGGAGACCATTCAAATAAGGAACTCGTAGAATACCACTTGGAGCTCTATACTACCCGGTTGCGGATGGACCCCTATGGAAAACTCTGAAAGATGGTCATGGTTAAACATGCCCATGTACATGTTGTTGAAGAATTTTAGGCCAACAACAAGGACGACAAAGAAGTGTGAATGAGACACTACATGTGCATGACTGCGTACTTTTTCAAGAGCTTCAACTTGTTCCCAATGCCAGATCAAGTGGTGAAGGATGAAAATATAGTGACCGATCCTCGATATGGTGTAGTTACTAATCTCCCGCTACCACTAATTGAATAGAATGAAGAATAGGTCAATGACCTCGATATCCTGACAAAGCCAATTGAGGAAAGAACTAAAGAATTAATCAATGGGAAGATCGTTCAATTGAAGCTACAAGGAGTCACCCTGACATATGGGGAGCTTGAGGATGAGCTGACAAGAGAAATCGATAGTGGGATAATTGCTGCTCCAACTGGAGAAACTTCAAAATCTCCTCCAACCACCAGGTTGAGGAAGAGGAAAGAAATGGCTGAAAGTCAGCCCAAGCCTAATATGTATGCAAGAAAGGTTTCAGAAGGATAACCTTCCAAGAAATTGAAGAAATTAGGTAGTTTCAGAGAAATTCCTACCATCCAGGAGGACCCACTCCATGAGGGAGAGGAACTAGAGGTTGAGAAACCAAAATCCCCACCTGCTGCCTCTATTCTCTTAGTCACCACTGCTGCCCCACTGCCTGCTTCTCAGGTAGTAGTTGCTACTTCTCCACCCGCTGTGGATATCTCAGTCCACCTTGCTTCCACCCCACCTACTACACAAGTAATGATAATAGACTCTTCCTCTGCCACTACCTCTCTGCTCTCCTCTTCCTCCATGTCTTCGTCAACATCTCTTCTACTAGCTACTACAACAATGCCAATGCCTGCTCTATCACTCTCGAAGGCCTTCACTCGCCACATGAAAAATATCCCAACGAAGTTGTCTGGTTTATTAATGAACTCGACCATACAAGCTGCCTTGGCATAGTTTGCCGCAAATCTCCCCACTCCTCCAATTGAGCCAACAAAAATGAAAACAATGGAAATATCAAAAGAATTCAATGGAAAGAAAGAGAAGCAAAAAAAGAAATGGAAGAGGAGGAAGATGACTACCATGAACACCCTGAGTACCAACACCTAGTAATTGATAAAGTGGTGCATGAAGGGGAGGAAGAAGAAACAAAATCATCTGAGGAAGACAATGAGGATCCAGTTACCAAATACATTATGGAAAATTTTGACCTGGACCTCGAAGAGGAGTTGGCTCAAAAACTCAAGAATGTTGGAGAAGAGGTAGAGAGGAAACCTTTAGATGAAGAGAAGAACACTGAAGAGGAAATGGAGGAAGCCACTAGGCCTCCAACTAGGGATAAAAATGAGAGCCCCAAGCACAATGAAGAGGTGCTACGTCAACATGAGGAAAAGGAAGAACAAGAAGAAGATAAGCTTGAGGAAGAGGCTAAAACTAAGAAAATCCTAGAATTAGAGCACCATGAAGAACACGGGCATGATCAAGAAGAAGAAGAGAAAGTTGCTGAAGGGGAGGACAACCCCAAGGAACATGTAGCTGCTAAGTCCCCAGGAAAGGAAATCATTTTCATTCAGGATTTTGATGAAGAAGAAGGAGAAAAGACATAACAAGAGGCTTTAGGCAACAAGGAAATTGAAATCCAACTTGCTCGCGAAGAAGAAGGTGATCATGAATCACCAAGAGAAAAATCTTACATGCCATAATGGCTAGAGAAATAGTTGGAAAAGAAAACCCCGAACCCAAAGGATCTAAGGGCAAGGATGGAGGCAATTCTAGCTCGAGCCCAAATAAGCACAAAGAAAGAGAAGAAGCCAAAGGTCAGATCTCAACTGACAATGGATGTATCTAGATCTAGAATTGTACAAATAGCCACTCCAATTGTGGGAGAGGAAGAGGTAAGCTACAATGTCTCCACCCTTGATCTAGGAACAACCATGAGAGAGCAAAACATTGACCATCTCCAAGGATCCATTGCCACCATCCTGCACCAAATGCACAAAGATAAGATTCCCAAGGAGGAGTTGAAAGCACAGGTGGCTGGCTTAACAACATACATCCAACAATGGTCATCAGTTGAAGAGTTCCCTACCACGTCCTCGACACCACTACAACTGCTGTCCAAGGACCACATTGACCAATTGGAGAAAAGAAAGAATTGGACGAAGGCCATAGAGGATTGGTTTTGACAGGTCTTCTACAATGGAAACATGGGCATCGACTGCGCTACTAGGACAACCAACAAGTTCCTAGATGTACAAAGGATACTCGAGGGAATAAGGAAGTTCTGCACTGACTTCCCTGAGTTGTATAGGATTATGTATCCCAAGCTTGAGGCCATTCTCAAGATACCTGATAAATCCTGGGAAAATGAGTTTTCTCTGGTAAGGGGTGACCATTGGCTCATAGAGACATGGAAGCTAGGCTTGGATCATAGAAAGGAAGTGTTGAGACAAATGCTCCATGAGGTGGAGCTGGATATTGACTGGGTAAAGGAAATTAGGATAGACTATTGAGAATATATGAGATTGATAACAGATCTTGATATGCCCGCCAATGAGCTAGACCCAGAGAAATTGAAGTCATCTTTCCACAAGAAAATGGAGAACAGGACCGCAGATGCACTTATGCCCAATTTTATGGGATTTGTTGCAGGAGCATTCACTCAATCTGAGCAAGTAGTAAAGAACATGCAAAAATATGATAAATACTGGGATGAAATTACAAGAAAATCTAGGAGATTGAATTTCTAGGTGATTCAATCAGATATATTAGAATGGAACAAGCTCTAGGTGGTGATCATAAAGTTTGTAGAATATGCCACTGTGAAGAAAAGTGAAGGAAATCCTATGATCAATGATGAGTTCCTCACCAAGTAGCTGCTACAAAAGGGAAATCAGCAAAGGACAAAAGAGCTACAGTCTTGCTCACTAGAGGACAAAATAGGCTACATGACAAAGATGTAATTTTAAATTGTAATATATTTGGGGGTAGGTGAAACCCTAACTTGTAGTGAATCTTGGCCACACAATGCAAATCAATCTTAGCCATTCATTTTTCTTTTTGGACATTATAAATAGGGGGTCTCCTCTCATTTTCAAGAGAGAGTTGAGTTGTTGTAATGACATGCTACTGGAATTTTAATATAAATTCATTGACTTTGGTGGATTCTTGAGTTTCTTTGCATGCTTCATGATTCTTCTTCTCTTAGTTAGTGAATTTGAGTAGATTAACTTTGTTGTTCTGTATGTTTTAGCTTGCTTTAGTAGATTAGTTAATGTTGTTCATTGATATTGAAGAATTCTATTGTGTGTTGGTAACCTTCCTTGTCCATAATTTTTGTTGTTTATTGATGATAAATAACTGTGTAATGTTAGTCTAGGCATAAATTAAAAGCTGCACTAAATTTCTATCTTTTATTCATGCTCATGGTGAATAAATGGTTGAATATACACAGTCCTTAGAAGCTTGCACTAATTTCATGAGACTGTGAAGTAATCTGGTTAAGTGGAATTTAGTTTTAGGAAGGTTGTCCACAATAGTATCCTCCATTGTCACTATTCATTGCTAGTTTCAGGTCTAGGAACTTTCTCTCTTCCCTGCCCTTTTTCCTTTTTTTAGAAGTGACTTTGAACAAGGTTCATTGCACATTGTAAAGCCAAATTTGAAGTTAAAATAGGAGTTCTAGGCTATTGTTTGAACCTACAATAATTGTGCAATCATTTTCCCATCTCAAGAACTCGATTAGAAGATTTGATTCTCCTCCAACTTAACTCCATAAGTTTTCCTTATGATTAGCAGCAAAATCACATAAAAAAAACTGAGACATTCCAAGCAAGTCATGACCTAACACCCAAGAGACCTTGGGGTGATTTTCAACAGCTTGTTGTTGGAGATTTCCTTTCGAGAGAGGTAGTGCACCTACACACTACCTATGTTGAGAAAGTGCTAAAACACCCATTAGTAGAACTCGCGCTAGAAGGAGGGAACTTTTTGAGTTAAACTAGATCAAATTGGATCATTTTCTCCTGAGAGATTCCAAAGAGTTTTAAGGTCAACACTAAACAAAGGGGATTTTCAAGAACTACAACCCCCTACAAGGGAAATAAGGACTAAGAGAGGGGATGTAGTTTCTTCTTCCTCCTCCATTCCATCCACTTCACCCTCATCTTCACCTCCCTCCTTCCATTTCCCTCACACTCATCCTTCTACTTCCACTTCCACCTCCTTCATTCAACCATCTCAAGTTGCATTTCAACCACTTGCTTCTCATAGCTAGGGTGCTTCCCCTGTCCTTTCCTTCAAAGTCCAAGGTGCATTCCCAACTGCCACTACCCCTATGTAGCCCCAAGTTACTGTTCAACAACAATACCACCCCTGCCTCCCCTCATGGCTTGGCTAGGAAATAATCCTTCCTCGTTGTTCTTCAATGCTTACCATGACATGCCTAAGAACCTGATGAGCTTTTGCATGAAGTTCTATCCTCACGATCCGCAAAGGGCAGTTGAAGAACATATTAAGATCTTCCAAGCACCATTGAAAGATACATAGATTGATCAAGAGGACATAGCATGTAGGATTTTCCCTTATTCCTTGGGGGAAGAGGCCCTCTATTGGTATATCAACTTACCAATAGGGTCCATCACATCTTGGACCTTGTCGATGAATGCCTTCTTGCAGAAGTACAAGATCCCAATCAGCCCTTCATAGCTATATTGATAATTTATGTCCATCCAAAGGGAAGTCAACAAGCCAATCAACTCCTTCAATGATCGATTCCACCAAGCATACACAAGGTTGCAAGCTCTGTATGCACTCAATGATGCTATTGCCTTGCCTATTTATTATGCAACATTAGATAACCTCATAGATTCATTGGTGAGGAGGATGCGACCAACTCCTACCACATTAGTGAATGCTTATGTTGAGGTAGTCATAGCTAGCACCGACTTGGGATAGAAAATCTTTGGTCCACTACCCTCCTTGGGGAAAGCTGCCCACTCCATGTAGATTCAAGGACTTACCTAAGAACTACAACATCAGACTCCCCTAATGAATTAAGTGCCACAACTACCCATAGTGCCTCATCCAGGGTAGCCCATTGACCAGGTACCCCCAATGCCTCATTACTTACAGCCTCAACAACTACATTCCTATGCACAACTGTCATAGGTACCGACATATCTACAAGGGCCTGAATTATCGCTTGCTCAACAAAACCGACTGGTGGTACAACCCATCTTCCTCTAGAATCAAATGCCACAGTCGAGCAATACAAAGAAGGATCGATTGGATGAGCCAACTGAGATGATCCAAAAGATTTCCATGAAGATGACACACTTGAGAAATCAAAAAAACTAGCTACAAGCTTCTCAATGCAACATTCAAGCCAACCTCATTCGAGATAACAGGGATAACTACGATAACAAGGATAATCGTGATGTAGGTGCCTTGTCGGCACCAAACTATGAGTGAGGACAAAACTCCAATCATAATTTTGAAAGGAGACCCTCACAAAGACATAACTAGATGTGGAATACAAGGCCAAATAATGGGGGTGTTCCCATTCCTCTTGATCAACCTGCTAGTAGTGAGAAGATGATCAGTGGAGTATATCTCACCAAGGTTGCCTTATTTAGATGGTGCAAGATTCACAAGACTAGTAGGCATTCCGAATTGGATTGCCCCAAGTTTCAAATGGTTGCAGAAATATTTCAAGTGGAGGTCTAAAACATTGTTGACAATGTGAATTGCAAAGACATAGTTCCATCTGACCCATACAATACCTCCTGTCTTGTGGTCAACTAAGCCCAATTCCCATAAAGCGAGAGCAAGAAGCCCGATATTGAGACCACCTTTTCCAAGAACAAAGAAGTACAAGAGGTAAGTAATAAAGAAGCTTTATCTTAGCTCTTTAATTCAGTAGATAATGGTCCCTGTAGATGAAGAAGAGTCTTGTGAAGATGAAGTCCAAATGTTCCATTAGAGAGCGTCTCCATGTAACTTAAGAAACAAACAAGCAGGGGGACCATTCACTACTTCCATTCTACCTAATAACTTCAACATCCCACTTGACCCCAATGTTAACAAAAACCCTAGCTATCCCCATGTACCCACCCAATATTTGAACAAAAACAAGCATCCAGGACAAACACAAAGCTAGCTCGCTAGCTCGTCCATAGGTAGATCTTTTGAGGCTGAAATTGAGCAAATGGGTGAATATGTTGCTGAAGAGTTCAAGAAGGTTAAAATCAATTTGTCAGCCTTTGATCTACTTAAAGTTCCTATAGTTAGGCATGCCTTCTTTAGGGTAATTAATGGAACTCCTTCCTCCAAGGTGACACCAGAAATGACAGCCATGAAGGTCACCTTTGAAGAGCTGCCACATGAACCAGTAATCTAAAAAATTCTAGGAAAGAAGAAGGATGCTCCTCCAAATCAACAAACTAGAAAAAATATGCCAGGGAGAAAAATCAAGGGAAATCTAAGGAAAAGAAAAAATGAAAAGGACAAGGGTCAAGTGGCCCAAGTTGACATTCTTATGGGTCTCTTCCAAGGAAGGTTTGAAACACCTCCCTTCCTAACCACTATTAGGATATTCAGGAAGAACCTACACAATTGTTTGATTGACTCTAGAGCATCATCCAATGTCATGCCTTTGGCTATATGCAAGGCTCTGGGGATTTTCCCCACACCTTCAAGAAGAAAAGTAACTCAATTGGAAAAAATGAAGGTAAACATCATTGGAGAAATCAATCGTATCCCCATGCAAATTTTTGTAGACTCGAGGGTGCAAGAAGTTATTGACATCTAGGTTGCAGATATTCTAGACACATACATAATAATCTTGGGTCGAGACTTCACTCGAGCATTGAATGGATATGCTGCAATAGATTTCTCTCACATGTGGTTTCCATGGAAGGGGCTACCTAATCAGATTCACATTGACCAAGAAGCTCACATGAAATTCATGATCACATAATATAACAACACCAATGAGGTGTTGTTTGTTGAAACAAAATTGGGAAATTATTTCCCCATGACTTATCAAGGAGAATTAGAGTTTCGAGAAGAAAAGGTAGCTGATGAGGTCCTCTTGGTACTGTGCAGTCCTTCTCCCAACTTAGCCTATGCACCCCAAAGTGCTGAAATGTTAGTGGAATCAGAAGATGATGAGTCCTATGAAGATGGTAATTTAGGACCATTAGATGGATTCCAAGACTTCATGGAGAAATGCATACAAGATCAACTCAGCTTAGGAACAAGGATGAATTTTTAGGAGCTCTTATTGCCTAGTTGGTTCCATGTTCATAATGCTGCCCACTCAGAATTTGAGTGCCACTTGTGTCAGACCACAATAGAGCACATCAAAGGACAAGCCATATCTCAAAAGGAGTTGCCAGCTAGACAACTTGTCATCAACCACAATGAGCCAGTTCCTGTTCCAAAAGTAACAGATGTAAGTAAGCAACCAAGGAAGAATGTATGCATGATTGGTATTGAAGTCAAAGAACCCTCCAAGTTCTGGACACTATGCTTCGATGGATCCAAGTCCAAGCAGGGAGTGGGAGCCGGATTTGAACTCATCATCCCTATGGGTAAGACCCACTTTGCTGCCCATAGACTCTAATTTTATTGCACCAATAATGTAGTAGAGTATGAAGCACTAGTCCATGGTCTTCTAATGGCTCTAAGGAAGAAGGTAAAAATGTTGCAAGTATTCGGTGACTCAAAATTAGTGGTAAAATAGGTCAGAAAATTGTATTGTTGTCATGATAGAAGGTTGGCAAACTATAGGTATAGAGTTTGGGATCTTTTAGAGAGCTTAGATGCATTCAACATCCAACTGATCCCTCGTTCTCAGAACCATAATGCTGATGCTTTGGCTCAAGCAGCCAACACTTTGCAACCCCTCTCTTTGTCTAGCCTCAAGAGATTCATTGTTGAGTTGACTTCCACCCCATCTATACCAGACAATGTCACTCACTTTCAGGTGTTCAATGATGATAAACACATCTTGGAGTTTATCACTAGTTCGGATGTGTTTGCAATCAAATAATTGATGAAACTAAGCTTGAAGAGGTTGAATTGGATATAGAAGGAGTCATCAATCTCAAAACGAATACCATTCCAAGGGGTATGGTCCAAATAGAGTGTATATTTGACCTAGATCAGATCTGAGACCAAGATTAGTAGGAAAAAAAAGGACTCCATCAACAATCAGTGCAACACTCATAACCTCAAGACAACTAAGGAGGTTAAAAATGTGTTTATTGGTAAAGTGTGCTCATCAGAAGAAAAGAAATGAATTGCTGATGCTTTGTAGAAGTATCATGATGTGGTAGCATGGAGCTATGAAGATTTAAAGACTTATGATACCTCCATTATCACACACACTATTCCCCTTAGACCGGATGTTTGATCATTCTGACAACAAAAACATCCCATCAATGCATTGTTGGAGCCCATCATTTATGAAGAAGTGAAAAATTTGCTATCAGCCAAAATCATCTTTCCAATCAGACACTCCACGTGGGTAGCCAATTTGGTCCTGGTTAGGAAGAAGAACAGATAAATTATATTGTGCGTGGACTTCCACAATTTGAATAGAGCTTCGGAGAAGGACAACTATCCAGTGCCTTAATTGGATGAGGTATTGCAGATCGTTAATGGATCACATATGATGTCCTTCCTAGATGAGTACTCTAGATACAATCAAGTGATGGTGCAATATGAAGATTGATACAAGACAACGTTCACCACCAAGTGGGGAACCTTTTCTTACAAAAGGATATCATTCAGGCTCATCAATGCTAGTGCTGCCTTCCAACGTGCAATGGAAATAGCCTTCAAAGATCTAATTGGAAAATGCATCATCATCTACATGGATGATTTGACCATGTTCTCAAAGAAATGAAGTGATCATGTCTTCGATTTGTGCAAAGTATTTTAAAGGTGTAGAGAGTTCAGGGTTTCTCTCAATCCAAAGAAAGGCATCTTCGGGGTCACTAAAGGCAAGCTCCTTGGGCATGTTATTTCAGAATGAGGAATCTCTATAGATCCTGAGCGCATTCAGTCCCTCTTGAAAATCATATTTCTAGGCAACAAGAAAGAGCTAAAATATTTCTTTGGAAAGATAAATTTCGTCTGCAAATTTATTATAGGCTTTGTTGAAATCATCAAGCCGCTCAATTATCTGTTGAAGCAGGATACCAAAATTGAGTGGACCCCAGAAGCAAAGCAAGCCTTCGAAGAAATCAATAAAGCTATTGTTGAGGCACCCATGCTAGTTAGCCCTAATTATCTGAAGCCATTCTACATTTACTCGTTTGCTTTAGATCATTTGTGTGCCAAAATTTTAACCTAGAAGGATGACGAAGGAAATGAACACCTGATTGCTTTCATGAGTGCTTCGTTGAAGGATGTTGAACTGAGGTATCACAATGTGGAAAATAAAGTATACAATCTTGTTAGAGGAGTTAAGAAGTTCAAACATTACATCCTACAGAACAAGGTCTTTTCCATTGTCCCGAATCTAGTAGTGAAGACGTTGCTAATGCAAAATGAGCTAGGAGAACAAAGGGAAAAGTGGGTGACCTTGCTATAAGAATATGACATGGAAATTCAGCCAATGAAATTGGTAAGAGGACAAGCCCTCACTCAGACGATAGCTAAAACAACAGTTGAAGTAGGACTTGAGCTCACGGTTCAATAGTATCAGCTTGAGGATGTTTCCCTAGGGAAGTGGTATGACGACAATATCTTCTACTTGCTGAACAACAAGTGCCCGTCTCACTTATAGGGAGTTCAAAAACATGCCCTTATATTGCAGAGAAATAGTTACATGCTTCAAGGATCTATCCTTTACAAAAGAAATCATGAGGGAGTGTACCTTTGGTGCCTCAGAGAAGAAGAAGCAACACACGTGCTGAAGGAATTCCATGATAAGTTTGGTACCAAACATGGCTCAGGTCCTTCTACTAATCAAATCCTATGATCAGGTTACTATTGGTCAACAGTCTTCAAGGATGCTCATAAACATGTTCGCACATGCCATGTATACCAGACTGTCGCCGCCAAAGAAAGGAACACTACTATCCTGTTGAAACCAGTCTTGGAGGTGAGACTGTTCATGCAATGGGGTCTCAACTTCATTGGTCTGGTAAGCTCACCATCTTCTGCAGGACATAGGTAAATTCTAGCTACCTCTAATTATTGTACTAGATGGAAAGAAGCTATTGCTTGTAGGCAATGTA